>WAAF01002825.1:7073-32113 GCA_013400475.1 Tricholaema leucomelas | reverse complement strand
CCTCTCCCCTCCTCTCCTCTCCTCTCCTCTCCTCTCCTCTCCTCTCCTCTCCTCTCCTCCATTAAACATTAAGGTTTCAGTCTTATAAGCCCCCTTGTAAGACAGTGATATACATTCACCCTGGTTTTGCTCTTTGATCTTTCAAAGAGTAGTATGTTACAGCAGTGGTCACTTCAGCTGAGATTCAGGAACGTTTTTCTTTGTAACTCCATTGTTCCACACTTTTGTAACCTTCTGAAAAATCCCTTCTCAGGGATTTCTGACTGTCCATTCTCAGTCACTGCAATTAGTTTCAGGGTTGGAGGATGATCTGTTTGGCTTTTTTTCACTTATGGGAAGGGTAGAGAAAAAGAAGCACACCTTTTTCCACACTAAGTGGCTTTCTGAACACTGCTACAGCAAAGCCAGATGAAATACTAATCTTGACCATTTTTTCCTGTGAGCTGACTGCAATGAGTTTCTTTGCACAGCATTATTCTTCTGTCTCAAACCTGTTTGCTGTTAGAACCTTAGTTTTGCATTTCCTGACATGTTGTGATTTTGGCTGTTCATCTGTAGCAGAGCATCATCCCAGGCTTTTCCCCTCTATTTAATTTCAGGCTGAGTACAATAACCTTGGTAGATTAAAATACCACACGATTTTCCTTTTGTGAGCTGAGTGGATGTGCAGAGCTGTAAGGGAGGAGAGTTAGTAGAGGAATGGAGAGCTTGTGCTCCAAGCGTAGCGAAGTCCCTCAGTGTTTGCAGAGTTCATGTGCAAAAAATAACAAAAGCAAACGCGGTGTGAAATTCCAATTTGGATGATGTATTTGGGTGAGTTGCTGTCTCCTCCTATCTGCTGTTAGGTCTTCATCTGGAAAGAAGGTATAGAGTGGAAGTGGATGGAAAAACCTGCACTGCAAAGATGTGCTAAGTTTAAGCACATCAGTAAAAGCTTTGAGACTGATCTCTAAGTTGTTACACCTGGCTGGGATTGCAGTCCTTTGCCAATTCATATCCAGCACTTACTTGGAGCATGAGCTAACTGTGGGCTTGTGCAAGGGGTCATGGATTCATTCAGTTTTAACATTAAGTCTGGTATTTTTGCTTTTCCTTTTCGTTTAGAATCATGAGGGCTGTTGCTACATCACCTCGAGGAAGGGGAACAGACTTGTGGCGTTTTGAAGAGACATAAGGGACAGTTGTTGGCCAGGGTTGACCTCTTTCAAGTCCCATTACATAGAGTCAAAAGCTTGTAGCACTTCCCAGGAAGCATTCAGCAATTTGCAGGAATGGGTTCTCAGGATCTAGGTCACCTAATGAATTTTAACAGAGCGGAATCACATTATGAATGGAAAGCACCAAACGGCAGATACTTTTCTTTCTTTAAACTGGCTGCCTGTAATTTCTGAAGTACAATTGACTTCTTTCAGTCCCGGTCCTGTTGCAGAGTTGTGTGGGGATGACAGCAGGATTTGGATAGTCCAATGTGCAATTCTACTCCAAAAACTGGCTTCAAAATGGCATGTATTAATGATTCCCAGAACAAATTTGCACAGTTCACAAGTGAAAAGCTGAGGGGGTTTATATCTGCCAGCTCCACAAATTCCCCCTGGGATAAGAAGGTCAAGCTTGCGCTATTTCCTTCTCACACATCATCATCACCGTCATCATCAGTAATAAAGATCATGAGGACCAAACTGTGCCTCGGCTATGCCTATGTAAGCTCCAGTGTGTTTGGTGGGGTTACACCAGATTGCCCTCTCATGGTTGCAGAGCTGTGCTGCGTGGCCAGCATTGCCCAGAGATCTGCACATGGGCTTTGACTGTCTTTCCCCTGCCCTGCTGCTGCCCTACCCAGGCTGTACCCTAAGTGAGCCCTGCAGGGATTTGTAGGTGGAGTTAGGCACCGTGAGGCAATCTTGCTCATACAAAAGGTGAAGGTCTGTTTGTAAATGCCATGTCTCGATCCAGCACAGCACTTGGTCCCTTGTTCACCAGGTATGGAAATGTCTTAGACTTCATGTTTGCTGACCCAGTGCTTGGGGATGCCTTCTGGACCACAGAGCTTAGACCATGGCCTGTCTTTGAGCCAGGGCTCATGCCTGTGCTGCAGAGCTTCATTCAGATTAATATGTAAATAAGCTAAATGACTTTCCACAACTTTCTGAAAAGAAAGGCAATATTGCTGTGGGATTTAACCAGTTCATAAAATAGTGCCTAAGAGAGAGCAGAGTTCATGGTGAAAGAAGTGTTATTTTTCCTGAGAAGTGTTATTTTTGCCACTCCTCAGAAGAGGGCTGCACTTGAAGCCCCTCAGTGCGATGGGAGTGATTGAAACTAAAAGCTGGCCTGAGATGCATTGTTCCTTTTCTGTGGGAAGAGCCAGGGTGTGCTCCAAAGCTTTATAAAAGGTTCCCAGATGATACTTCTCTATGGAGACGCAATATTGGACAGGGCTGAGCAGCTAAACTTCCTGTGTAGGATTTCAGGATCAGGCTGTACATGAGTTCAAAGCCTTTCCATAACACGAGTGCAGTGATGCAAGTGAGAAAGCAGGTGGTTTTGTGTGCTTGGAGAGTAAGTTCAGGGGCATTTTCAACTGTGTAATGACTTTGTCCTTTGTGTTGCTTTGTATTTGCTGTCTACCTGATGCAGGCTGTGCTTGGGAGTAACTCCAAGAGGCTCCACTGCAGCCGCACAGGAAGTGGTAAAAGAGGAGAACTAGACCATGTATTTGCTACACCCTAGACTTGGGGGGATATTCTAAATTTATTGCTTCCCTAGATTATTTTTTGACTGGTGCAGGTGCTTGGATAGTAAGACTCATCTTCTAAGCAGCACAAAGCACAGCTGAGAAAAAGCTTTTCTGACATACTTTCTCCCTGCCTCTTCACTGGTGCTGTGCTCTGGGGACAGCAGACTTAAGGTGGCATAATTTACATAGCACCAGGTGTGATCCTAAGGAGTGGCAGCAGCTTTCCCCATGGATGCAAGCGTTCGAGAGGCTGCTGCAATCTTCTCATCTGTGGCCCCTTTGCCTTTACGCTGCTCCATCACCTCCTCTGTCTCTAACATGCCCCTGACACTGGTGCTCCCACGGGGTTGGCTCTGTATTTCCTGACCCAGAATGACTCTTTCCCAGACCAGTCAGATCCCTTTTGCTCTGAGTGTAAACCTTTTGTATGAAGGAATTGGAGCAGAAGTGAGAATTTTCATTTTTGTGCTAAGAAGTAATCACATCCTGGGCTTCTTCCATGCATCAAGCTTCTACCTATGTGACCTACACAGGCATTCGTGAACAGACACCCTGCTGAACTACTCTGGGTCAAATTACAGATTCACAGATTCCTTGCTCTGTTTGTGTCACAATGGCAATGCCAACAAAGTCACCACAAATTGTACAGTAAGCTGGGAGTACAGAGTCTCTGCTGGGAAGAGCTTGTGTTTTACAGACTACTCCAAGGCTGTGGGAGAAAATAGGCACAAAAGGATGTGGGAGCTTACTGTGCAGCTTATGTTAAGTTACCCCGAAAGCCAAGAGCAGAGCCCAATTTTGCTTCTGTACTCATATTTCACTCCTTGAAGCTAAGAATCAGGAACACCTTTACAGAATACACCATTTTTCTATATACACCTCCTTTTTGCTTTGTAATGAATTGAAGACTGAAATGTGTCATCAGCAAACTTGCAGAGGGTGCACTTGATTCCACTGCCTATGTCACCAACAAAGATGCTAGACACCCTGAGAAACACCATTTGTCTCTTGTCTCCACTTAGCCATCGAGTCATTGACCATCACTTTCTGAGTGTGATCATCAAGCCAATTCCTTGTCCATCACCAATCAAATCCATGTCTTTCCAATTCAAAGAAAAGGATGTTGCTGATGACAGTGTAAAATGCTTTGCATCAGTCCAAGTAGATGTCATTAGCTGCTTTTCCCTAGTCCATCAGTGCTGTCACCCTATCATAAAAGGCCACCAAATTTTTCGGGTGTGATTTACCCTTGCTTGCCATTTACCATGTTGGCTGCCACCAGTCACATTCTTGACCTGCCCCACAATCTTTCAGGGCACACACTGCCTGGCCTATAGTTCTGCAGGTCTTCCTGCTTTGCCTTTTTGAAAATGGGAGTTATGTTTTCTCTTTTCCAGTCAGAGGAAACTTCACCAGATTGGCATGGCTTTTCAGGCATGATGGAAAGAAGCTTGACAGCATTCCTTCGGGACCTGCAGGTTGATCTGGTCAGATCCCATGGACTTCTGCACGTTAGCTTCTTCAGGTGGTCTTGAACCTGATCGTCACTTGTAGTGGGTAGGTTTGCATTTTCCTGCCTACCTTCTGTAACATGGGTGGTGTGGTTAGACCCCTTGCCAGTGAAGACTGAGGTAAAAAAATTTGTTGAGTACCTCAGCCTTCTATTTATCCCAGGTGACCAGGTCCTCTTTCTTCTTCTAGAAGAAGTCCATCTCTTCCCTAGCCTTCCTTTTCTTGTTGTCCTTGACATCCCTGGCCAGATTTAATTCTGATTAGGATTTTGCCTTTGTGACCTGATCTCTGACTACTCAAACAACTTCTCTGTACCTGTCCCAGGATATCTGTCCTTGCTTCCACCCTCTTTAGGCTTCTTTCTTGAGTCAAAGAGTGTCCAGGAGTGCCATTTTCACTCATGCAGACCACCTGGCATTTTTGTCTGCCTTCCTCTTTGTTGAAGGCAGCCTTCTACCTGCTGATCATGCTTCTTTTAATGTGTCCAGGATACAGCTGTCCTTCTGGGCTGCAAGCACAAGTTGACAGTCGTAGAATCATAGAGTGATTTAGGTTAAAAGGGACCTCAAGGATCATCCAGTCCCAATCCCCTGCCACAGGCAGGGACACGTCTCACTAGAACAAGTCACGCTAAACCTCATCCAACCTGGCCTTGAACACCTTCAGAGATGGAGCATCCACTACTTCCCTGGGCAACCCATTCCAGTGTTTCACCACCCTCATTGTAAAGAACTTCTTCCTAACATCTAGTTTAAATCTCTTATCTTCCAGTTTAAACCCATTCCCCCTCGTCCTGACATTACAAGACCTTGTCAGTAGTCCCTCCCCAGCCTTCTTGTAGCCGCCTTCAGATACTGGAAGACCACTACAAGGTCTCCTTGAAGCCTTCTCCTCTCCTGGCTGAAAACTCCCAATCCTCATATCCTGTCCTCACAGGAGAGGTGCTCCAGCCCTCTGAGCATCTTCATGGCCCTCCTCTGGACTCACTCCAATAGTTCCTTGTGTTAGGGACTCCAGAACTGCACACAGTACTCCAAGTGGGGTCTGAGGAGAGGAGAGCAGAGCAAAGGGGTAGAATCCCCTCCCTTGCCCTGCTGGCCACACTGCTCTTGATGCAGCCCAGCACATGGTTGCTGCCTGGGCTGCACGTGCACACCGTTGGCTTGTGTTGAGCTTTTCATCAACCAAGACCCCCCAGGTCCTTTTCCTCAGGGCTGCAAGTCCTTCTCCTCCACACTACTCTCTGTCCAAGGTGTAAGCATTAATGTATGAGACAGGTATTTATATTCTTTCTTTTCTTCACTTCATTTGAGTGGTGCTAGATGATTGTAACAAGACTTGTGTCCTTCTCCTACCCTTGCATGTGTCTACAGCAATTTCTCATGATGGCATTCTGCTAAATCTAAACTGTGTCATGTTGGGTGCTTTACTGAAAATTAGAGAATTGTAGGGTTTGCATGGACTTCAAAGGATCTTGTGCCCTAGAGGTGGACAAGTCAAGAGCCACAGGCCAGATCCAGCCCAGCAGAACAGCCAGATCATAACACTACTCACTCCCACTCATATTCCATCCTCCTTCAGGAACAGCTCCAAGAGGAAAGCAAGGGCTGGGGAGCTGCATGAGCTGTCGCACCAACCCAAACCCACTGACACTGGGATTTGTTGCTCTGTGATCACAAACACATCCTTCAGCTTTTCCCCTGGAGACCTCTCAAAAAAGTCCTTCATTTTTGCCTACTGGTGACTGGTTTACTTTTTGAGTTACTTTGTTGGGGAGTTGGACTCGATGATCTCTGGAGGTCACTTCCAACCTCTAATGTTCTGTGGTTCTATGTTCTACTGCTTCTTCTCTGCATCTTGTTCATTTCCTTACTGGTGAAAAGAAGCACATCTTTCTCAGAATTTTTAGCAGCTGTTTCATGGACCATATACTGCAGAGTTCTGCAACTCTTGTGGTCTGCAGCCAATCCAGTCTCTACAAATGTTTAGAAGTGTATGTTGGCATGGCCTTACTCAGTTATAGTACTCATTTAAGACTATCTAGAACCTTTTTCTGCATAGAATAGAACCTCTAATTCAAACAGAAGACAGAATCGTCTTTCACTCAGTCTGTTTTTTGGATTTCATAGAACCACAGAACCTTAGAGGTTAGAAGCGACCTACAGAGATCATAGAGTCCAAGCTGCCTGCCAAAGCAGGATCTCCTAGTTCAGTCCACCCAGGAATGCACCCAGGCAGGTTTTGAAAGTCTCAAGAAGGAAACTCCACAACCTCTCTGTTCCGGTGCTCTGTCACCCTCACTGTAAAGAAATTTATCCTCACGCTAAGGTGAAACCTTCTGTGTTCCAAGTTTGTATCTATTGTTACTTGTCTTATTACTGTACATTACTGAAAAGAGCTTGGTCTGCTCCACTTGACACACACCCCTTAGATATTTATGGACATTGATCAGATCCCCTCTCAGTCTTCTCTTCTCCAGACTAAACAGCCCCAGGGCTCTCAGTCTTTCTCCATAGGGGAGGTGCTCAAGTCTCCCACTCATCCTCGTGGCTCTTCATTGGACTCTCTCCAGCAGTTCCCTGTCTCTGAACTGGGGAGTCCAAAACCAAACACAGTATTCCAGGTGTGGTCTCACCAGGGCAGAGCAGAGAGGGAGAAGAACCTCCCTAGCCCTGCTGGACACACTTTTCTTGCTGCACTCCAGGATGCTATTGGCTCTCTTGGCCACAAGGTCACATTGTGCAGAACTTGCTGTCCACCAGCTCTCCGAGGTTTTCGTCCACAGAGCTGCTTTCCAGCAGGGCAGCCCCCAACCTGTGCTGATGCCTGTTGTTTTTCCTGCCCAGATACAGGACTCTGCACATTTCTATTGTAACAGTTCCTACCAAGCCAAGGGTTTGCTCAGCTTTTTCTTGTTTGCTGACTTTGAGAAGACTGGAATCATTCAACAGACACACAGGCACTTACTTATCTGTATATTTAAGTATATATGGCTACATATGACAGTATGGGTTTTTTTACAGTGAGTATTACAGCAGGAGCAGTCACCTGATAGTTCACTGTTTGTCCTCTTCAGCATTAGATCGACATACCCTTACAGTGGTTCTGCCTCTCTGCTCATTGTCTAGAATTTATTACATGAGATTGTATTCGTCATCTCTTCTTATGATGAGTATTGATTCCTTCGTTCCCTAGGAAAGAAATCCTTCTGAAGTCAAGAACATCCTTAGTGTGAAAGCAAACTGTGTGATGTTTAGCGGCTGAGCTCCTGCTGCTTCCCATTACTGTTTCCAAAGGGTTCCTGCTGCTTGTGGGCTCTTCTTCCATTCTCTCTGTCTTTGTGAGTGTAGTGCCAATGAACAGATGCTCTGAGCTCCTGTAGGGAAGGAGGAAGATCAGAGATTGACAAACGATTGACCAATCTGGTCTCATCAGCTCCAGGTCTGCAGAATTCCACTCCTCCTGGCTCATCATGTGGCCAGTGTTGGGCAGATCAGAGTGCCCTGACTCCTCCCTAGCATAGTCTCAGAATTGCTAGGCAAAGCTGCAGATTAGAGGAGCTTGATCTGCTTTTTTTTCATCTGGAACAAGCTCCTGCACGTGGCACAGGAGCAACCTGGTCTTGCTGGGCACCTGGGGTGATTGCAGATCCAAGCTGCCTGTGCCATGGCATGGTTTCTAGAGCTTCTTCCGTGGTTCTGCTTCTCTCCCTGTCCTGTGAGTTTTTCACGAGCTCCTGCCACAAAAGGAGGGGAGAAGCCAGACATCATGGAGTCTCTGACCCCAGTGCAATTAGCCCTGGGGGTCAAGGGGCTGCCAACTGGCATCTTATTTGTCTGGCTGTCCTTGTCAGGATCCCTGTCTGAGGCAGGAAAGCAGGGGTTATATAAGCAAAGCATAAAAGCAATTGTTTTCTGGGCAATGAGCAGATCAGGTGAAAGCTGTTTCCTTTCTCCCATCTGCTGCATTGTAGACCCTTTTAGGCAGAACAAGCGGCTACACAAAAGCCAGGGGCCAGCTACATGTTTCGGTATTGTGCGGCTCTAATTCTTTAATCCTGTGCCATTCTTGCTAAGCGATCAGTAACGGGCTGAAACGAAAAATCCCAGAGGACAGGTTTTAAAAGTGCAAAAATGGGATCACTTGAGCCACGATTGATTAAATGGGGGGAGACTAGACCTTCAACAACAAGTGGATCAAATTTAGCTGGTTGTGAGGTTGACATGTCTCCAGTGTCGTCTGCAGCAGGAACCAAATGCTAATTGCCTGACACTATTAAACACCTCATCAACTGTGACTTAGGGCTTTCCCTGTGCATGACTTCGGAAAAACAAGCCTGCCTTTATGCTTATCCCAGTTTTGTGGTTTTTAGTGGGCCCATTTTCCTGATGCTAATGGAGGTGATGTACTTTGTTGTTACCGGTTCTGCAAACGACTTTTGATGAAGCGCATAGAGGAAGCTTTCACACAGCCCAGATTCGCTAATTGGAAAAAGACTTGAGACAAATCTGAAGGGTGCTCTGCTTCCTCATGTCAGCACAGAGCTGTTGGTACCCTTCAAAAGACTGTGAGGAATGGCGGTGACATACTTAGCTTTTGGAACACTCAGAAGAAGGGCGAAAACAGCGAGATTCTAATAAAGATCCTAAGTACAATATCTTATCTTGCCAAGGAGAACTTGTCCTAAGAAGCCATTATTCAGAACAAGATGAAAAGAAGAATTAGACCACAGCATTTTTCCACAGAACGAAGTTGGAAAAGACCTCTAGGATCATCGAGTCCAACCTATCACCTGACACCTAATTAACTAAACCATGGCACTTAGTGCCTCATCCAGCCTCCTTTTAAACACCTCCAGGGATGGTGACTCCACCACCTCCCAGGGCAGCCCATTCCAATGCCAATCACTCTTTCCGTGTAGAACTTCTTCCTAACATCCAGCCTAAACCTGCCCTGGTGCAGTATGAGACTGTCCTCTTGTTCTATCACAGGGTGCCTGGGTAGTTATTGTTGGTTTGTTGTTGTGGGTTTGTTTGTTTGCTTGCTTGCTTTTTTTTTAAGTCAGAATATGATCACAGGGCATTTAAATTATTGAGAAAGTGTCAAGTTAGCTTCATATATTCTGTTGTGCTGCTTGATTACTAAAGGGAATTCCTAGGAAGTTTCTAGGATAAGCAGCCTGCTGCTGTGGTAAATTAAATTCTGAGTTACACAATGAAGGGCAGTTATGTTTGTATCTCCTGTACCTAAGGAAACACAAATGCTTTTGTAGAGTTTGCTGCCAGGCAGCCTGTAGGCTAGCAGAGATAATGATATCTGCAATTAGAGCCATCTCCAAATCTCAACATTGATTATTATTAGCATGGATCATGTTGTGCTGGTTTTGTTTGGTAATGTGAAATCAGCAAGAACCACAATTCATCAGTCCTTGTTCTCATGGAGAAACTATGACCTTGCTAGCTGTAAAGATATTGAGGTGCTGGAGGGAGTCCAGAGGAGAGCAATGAGACTGGGGAAAAGACTGAAGGGCAAATCTGATGGGGAGAGGCTGAGGGAGCTGGGGATGGTTAGCCTGGAGAAGAGGAGTCTCTGAGGGGACTTACCACTCTATAACTACCTGAAGGGAAGATGGAGTAAAGTGGGGGTCAGGCTCTCCTCCCAGACAACTTGTGACAAGCCGAGAGGGCATGGCCTGAAGCTGTGTCAGGGTGGGTTTAGATTGGATGTTAGGAAACACTTCCTGGTGGAAAGGGGAATTAGACACTGGAATGGACTGCTGAGGAAGATGGTGGAGTCACCATCCCTGGAGGTGTTTAAGGCAAGATTGGATGTGGCACTTAGTGACATGGTCTGGTTGATGTGGTGGTGGTGGGTCTTAGACTGGACCTGATGATCTCAGAGGTCTATTCTGGCCTTCTACTTCTGTGATTCTGTAATGTTTCGTTATACACAAGATTAATTAAGCACACAATGTGATGTTGTGAAACTGGAGATCAGCAATAGCTGGAACAACAACTCAGGTGGGAAAATGCAGAAGAACTGATACTGATAGAATTCAGAAAGTGTTAAACATTGACTGGAAAACGCATGGATCACATGTTACTGTCACTGAAGTTCTGTTGCCTGGCAAATAACTTCTTACTTCAGTTCATGCACCAAAACAAACACAAATTATTATTGGAAGAAATACATGAACACGTTGGGGGTAAAATGATTGGTTGAATTTTTAAGTGTTTCCAGGAAGATGTCAAGAGTGAAAGAAGAATCCAAACACCCACTGTACGACTTTGAAGCTAGCTAGCATGTTTTGGTGAGAAGGACTAGATCATAGGCTGAGAAATGAAAACAATGGTGAGGTCTACTTCACTCACAGTCTTGCTGAGATGTGTAAAGAAGAAAGACAAAACAAAGATTTGGTCACTTGCTTGCTCTCTCTTCGCTGGGAGCTCTGCCTGCTGGGGAGAGCTGAGGCTGCTGGCTGAACTCCATCTTGCTTTCTAACCTCACCCTCCTTTTGCTTTGGCTGATTTCACCTTTGCTTCTTAATCCCCCTGGCCGAGCCTCCATTCTTTGTTGGGACTGGGGTAAGGTTGAGAGGGGTAGGGGGAAGGTGAGGGGTGGTTGAGAGCCCCTCCTGGGGACTCAGGTTTCTGGGAGGGGAGTTGTGTCTGTATTACCTTTTTACCTTGTATATTTCTGTCTATATCTGTATCTACTGTAACTATCTGCTTGTACATTGTGCCAGCTGTAAATATAAGCTTCATTCATATTTCCAGAGCCGACTGAGTCTAGTCTGGGTGATTTCTAAGGTGTGGGGGGCGGGGGATACCCAAACCATCACACCCACATTGAAAAAGAGAGAAACCAACCACCCAACAAAAAAACCCAACCGAAACCAACCAACCAAGCGACCAAAAACCAAAGGCCAAAGTCCTTATTAATTTAGGAATAATGAATTGGAATCAATATTTAATTATAATGTGGAATTGGAATCAATTATTTAATTATAATGTGTCCATAAAGTTTATATTGTTATTTAAAATGCTGAGGTTCTCAAAATAATAATTCAAAGTACATGAAATATGTGCTCAACAAGGTATGTTTCTTATTTCCATCAAATGAATAGAATTTTTTGCTTCCTCTCTTGTAAACCGAGTAGACACTGCCCAAAAGTGAAAACGACATAGTACAGATACAGTTCAGACTCTGTGCCCTTGAGGTGCTAAGTTCTAGGGAGACAAGCTGAAAGAAATAAAGATAAGAATGTAAAACCTAATTCACATATTGCAGTATATTCTTGCTTTGGCACCAGTATTTAGAAGAGCCTCTACCTTTAATTAATGAATTGTTCACAGAATCACAATATGTCAGGGGCTGGAAGGGACCTTGAAAGTTCATATAGTCCAATCCCCTGCCAGAGCAGATCACACAAGAACCCATCCAAGTGGGTCTTGAATATCTCCAGAGAGGGAGACTATTTAGTATTTTGCCATACCAGTTTGAACTTTGTTGTGCAGAGGGATGTTCCCTGTTTTGCCTAAATGCACACCATCTGTTTTCTGAGTCAGTGTAGTTGATGAAAGTTACGTTGGTTGGACCTGTGCTGAGAGGAGCAACTCTGGCACTCAGCATGAAAGGAAAAGGTGCTTTCAGTTTGGAGTAGGACAGTCACAGCTCAACTACTGCATGGTTCTGGAAGTCTCCTGGGATAAAAGTGGTGACCTACAGCTTACTGTTGCTCTGATTTTCAAGAAATGACAAAATCACTCATGTGCTAGGTCTTTATATATATGTGTGTCTGTACACACACATGTATATATATGTGTGTGTGTGTGCATATTATTGTAGTATTTTTTAATTAATGGGTTATATTAATACTTAAGAGAGTATTGTTTTGAATGGTAGCATTTTATTTAAGCAAATGGTTCCTTTTTGACAAAGTGAGATAGAATCAATCATAGAATCATAGAATGGTTTGGGTTGGAAGGGACCTCCAAAGATCATCCAGTCCAGCCCCCTTTGCAGTCAACAGGGACATCCTCAACTTTGTATCATAGAATCAGTCAGAGTTGGAAGGGACCACAAGGATCATCTAGTTCCAACTTGCCTGCCATGGGCAGGGACACTCTACCCTAGGTCAGGCTGACCAGAGCCCCATCCAGCCTGGCCTTAAACACCTAGATCAGGTTGCCCAGAGCTCTGTTGAGCCCCACTTTGAATATCTCCAGAGATGAGGCCCAAATCACCTCCCTGGGCAACCTGTTCCATTGTTCCACCACCCTCATAGCAAAGAGCCTGTTCCTAACATCCGATCCAAACCTGCTCTTCTCCAGGTTGAAGCTGTTGCCCCTTGTCCTGGCAACACAAGCCTTTATAAACAGTTTCTCTAGTTCTGCCCCATACTGCATCTTTCCTTTATAGATAGAATCCCTAAATACTTAAATTTATTATCCCAGTCATGCAATTCTGTGTATAAATGCACCTTGAAACTAAAGAAAGAGGTTTTTCTCATCTGTATGGCTCTCATCCAGATCTTCTTAGTCAAGATTATTAGGATATGGTGTTGTGAGCCCCAAGAAGTAGGACCTCTCACAGGGCCATTTGTACAACATGAGGCTGATTTTTATTTTAGTTACTCAGAATAAAATAAGAACTGTGGGGGGAGGGGGTTGTGTGTGGTGGTGGAAGGGGGGGTGTTGGAAGGGGTGGGGGGTGGATGGTAGGAAACAAAGACAGAAAGAAAGCCACACTTGATGATGGCATGTGCACTGGATTCCTAAATACTTTCTTTTTGCTAGAGTGTTATCTGTCATGTGAGTAGAGAGTGGTGAGTACAAGTCTTACTTTTATCACAGTCTCACAGTATCACCAAGGTTGGAAGAGACCTCACAGATCATCAAGTCCAACCTGTTACCACAGAGCTCAAGGCTAGACCATGGCACCAAGTGCCACGTCCAATCCTGCCTTGAACAGCTCCAGGGACGGCGACTCCACCACCTCCCTGGGCAGCCCATTCCAGTAGCCAATGACTCTCAGTGAAGAACTTTCTCCTCACCTCAAGCCTAAATTTCCCCTGGCGTAGCTTGAGGCTGTGTCCTCTTGTTCTGGTGCTGGCTGCCTGAGAGAAGAGAGCAACCTCCTCCTGGCCACAACCACCCCTCAGGTAGCTGTAGACAGCAATAAGGTCTGCCCTGAGCCTCCTCTTCTCCAGGCTAAACAATCCCAGCTCCCTCAGCCTCTCCTTGTAGGGCTGTGCTCGAGGCCTCTCACCAGCCTCGTTGCCCTTCCCTGGACACGCTCAAGCATCTCAGTGTGGGTTTGTACCATTTCTTTGGCTTGCACAATTATCCTACATCAGAGAAACTACATCTCTGGGGTAGGGCAGTAACTGCAGCCGGCACCTCTCTCATTCCAATCACACACCAGTTCTTAAGCAGTATATTACATACAAAGAAGCCATTGTACTTTCGTTCCTGCCAAATGGGATACATCTTACAGGAGACAAAAGAGCAGAATGGTTCCTTTTAGTAGATCTGAACCTCCGAGTAAATGTACTGAGGTTGCTCAAGCACTAACCTCTGAAAACTAAACCCTACAGCTTTGATTGTAGTAGCCCAAACAAACCAAACTCTGCAGGGCCTACCCAGCAGTAGTTGAAATAAACAACACACAAGAGCTCCCAAATATTGCTCAGCTGAGCACGGTGCTGGCAACCCACCAGATGTCTGATCGCTGCTTCTGATCTGCAGCTGCCCTGTGACCAGTGGGGAGGGATGGTGATAGCCTAGGGGACCAGGGTGGCTTTCCTCAGCTGATTCAATGGGTAGGCAGCAGAACAGAGGGCAGGCACTAAAGGAGTCAGGAATAACCTGACCAACAGCACTAAGGAAGTCATTCTGCCCCTGTACTCAGCACTGGTCAAGCCACACCTTAAGCACTGTGTCCAGTTCTGGGCCCCTCAATTTAAGAAAGATGTTGAGATGCTTGAATGTGTCCAGAGAAGGGCACCAAGGCTATTGAGGGGGCTGGAGCACAGCCCTGTGAACAACAGCTAAGGGAGCTGGGGGTGTGCACCCTGGAGCAGAGGAGGCTCAGGGCAGACCTCACTGCTCTCTGCAACTACCTGAAAGGAGGTTGTGGCCATGTGAGGGTTGGTCTCTTCTCCCAGGCACTTAGTGATAGAACAGGGGGACACAGTCTCAAGTTGTGCCAGGGGAGGTTTAGGCTGGATGTTAGGAAAAAAAATCTTCCCAGAACGAGTGATTTGCCATTGGAATGGGCTGCCCTGGGAGGTGGTAGAGTCGCTGTCCCTGGAAGTGTTTAAAAAGAGACTGGATGTGGTGCTTAGTGCCATGGTTTAGCTGATTAGATGGTGTTGAGTGATAGGTTGGTCCTGATGATGTCTTTGCTCTTTTCCAACTGGATTGATTCTGTGATTCTGTGAGTCAAGGATATTTGTGGATCATATTTGGCCTCTGCACCTCCCCTGGTGCTTACACAAAATGAGTCAGGGAATGATACACGCAGCACTCCTGGAGAGCAGGAGTGCAACAGAGCGACTGAGGGTAATATGATCCCAGCTCTTTTCCTTCCATTCTTCTTCTCTTCTTCTCCATCGTTCTCTTTATCCCTCTCTCTCTACCCCTTCTCTCTCTCTCCCTCTGTTTTGCCCAACTTTATCCTTTAATAGCTTTGCGGTCATCTATGGTCTCATTTGTACCTTAATTTCACGGAAATCCATAAGAACAGGTCTTGCTCCTCTGGACAGAGATATTGTTAATCTCTGTTCTCTGGACCTTGACACAACCACAGTAACCAAGACTAACAGTACTTCTGATTCAGAGTGGAGCTACTTACAGCAACAGGGAGCCTTTTATTATATGAAGAGCAAAATAGCATGAGGTGAAGCATTGGAGAAGACAAGCATTCATGTAGAGACAGGCCTGTTCCTAGTCACGCTGAAGTCACAGTCTCACAGTCTCACAGTATCACCAAGGTTGGAAGAGACCTCACAGATCATCAAGTCCAACCCTTTACCACAGAGCTCAAGGCTAGACCATGGCACCAAGTGCCACGTCCAATCCTGCCTTGAACAGCTCCAGGGACGGCGACTCCACCACCTTCCTGGGCAGCCCATTCCAGTGTCCAATGACTCTCTCAGTGAAGAACTTTCTCCTCAAAATGATCCTCCCGCAGGTTCACCTACGGAAACCTTGTTACGACTTTTACTTCCTCTAGATAGTCAAGTTCGACCGTCTTCTCGACGCTCCGGCAGGGAGTCACCAACAAAACTCCTCCTGAGCCCTCCCAGTGGCCTAACATCAGCAGCCACTTTTGCAGGTTGTAAGCCTATGCCCTGGTGAAACACTGGATGATGACGTGGGACAACCTTTCAGCAGAGTGAGAGATGCGCAGCTTCCCAAGTACCTGGGAGCAATTTCCTTGGTGCCTTTGCCTTCTGCTGTGCTCAACTCTCCTCCTCATCAAATGTGTTCAAACACATACAGCTGACCTCCCCACACAGAGATGCATCTGGGGGGGAACAAAAGCTGAGTTTTCTTTTGGGAATGCCATTATGGGCAATATAACTTATTTGTAGCTATTACTCTGGGTGACAGGAGGCAAGGGGGAAATAATACTAGCAGAAATACCAAGGCCAATGGGGGAACCCTGGCTAGAAGGCAATAAGGAAAAGAGCAGGCAGTGAGGGTGTATAAATTAATTATGAGTGCATGACAGGATGCTTTGTGGGAAAAAAAAAGGCAAATTGCTATTTTTGGACATGTTCCGAGGGAACCTGAGTAAATGAGTGACATAAAGCATTCCCCTCCTCACAGCTCAGAATTCAGGCATGAGACCCTGGCTCATGTTGGTGAGCACTTAGTCACTCCAGCAGTCTCACTGACTCCAAGGGCATAACTCATGTAGACTGTTTATTCTGGGCCCCTTGGTTCAGAAGAGCCAGTGATAAACCAGGGCGGCCTAAAACCCAACAACACCATTGATAAAGAGGTCAGGGGCCATGACCTGTTGGAAAAAAACAGGTAGACCTTGCTTGATCTGGAAAAGAGGTGGCAAAGGGTATATGCCTTTTGTCAGGAGATGACACAGGTGTTGGTGAAGGTTTCTTCTAAAAATCACTTTAGAAGTTCCATGAAAGGGGAGAAAAAAAGGTGCAATGATACCATTACAGTAAAACTCATGAGTGCAATTGTATGAAAAGGTCTTTAAAGATGTGTTCAGTCAGGCAGGAATAAATATACCCTGAGAAATCACGGAGGCACACTGAGCTCCCACCACCCCATCCTGAATAGGTGCATAGCAAAGCCTATGACACTCAAGACTTAGGAGTGAATGTTTAACAAATACAACACTGAATTAACACCATTAAAAGGTGCTGCAAACTTGCCCTCTCCAAAATCCAGGAGGGCGCTCAGTAATGTTTCCCACACCAATTTTGACATAATTAAAAGACACTGCAGTCTCAAAAAGAACCCAACAAAACAACCCAAACCAATCAGCAAACAAACCAAAAAGAACCGCAATATCCAAAACAGAACAAAACAAACCATAGCAGATATAGTAATAAAACCAACAAAAAGAAATAACTGAACAGCAGCAGTGATAGGAACGATTTCATCACAGCAGCCCTCTGAAGAAGGGCCTGAGAGTCCTGGTGGACAAGAAGCTCTCCATGGGACAGCAATGTGCCCTTATGGCCATTAAAGCAAATGGTATTCTTGGATGCTGCAAGGAAAGTGTGTTCAGCAGGGCTAGGGAGGTTCTTCTCCCCCTCTATTCTGCCCTGGTGAGACCACACCTGGAATGCTGTGTGTGGTTTTGGGCTCCCCAGTTCAAGAGAGACGGGGAGCTGCTGGAGAGAGCCCAGTGGAGAACCAAGAGGATGAGTGGGGGACTTGAGCATCTCTCCTGTGGAAAGAGACCGAGAGCTCTGGAGCTGTTTAGTCTGGAGAAGAGAAGGCTGAGAGGAGATTTGATCACTGTCTATAAGTACCTGAGGGGTGGGTGCCAAGTGGAGGGGGCCAAGCTGTTTTCAGTAATGCACAGTAATAATGCAAGGAACAGTGGATACAAACTGAAATATAAAAAGTTTCACCTCAAGAGAAGGAGAAATTTCTTTACAGTGAGGGTGACTGAGCCCTGGAACAGGTTGCCCAGGGAGGTTCCTGTGTGGACTGCCCTGGGTGAATCCTGCTTTGGCAGGCTGGGTTGGAATTTATGATCGGTGGAGGTCCCTTCCAACCTCTAGTGCTGGGTGGCTCTGAGGAGGTATCCTATGGCCAAGCACCAGCCATACAGCATTAAATCTAGCTTTAAAATCCTAGCTAAGCCTCCTTTCATCAAATGGTTGCTGTTCACTTGATTCATCCCAGGCTTTGTCATCTGTGCTGTCCCCACAGAACACAGCAGAAGTGAGTCAGAGTGGTAATATCATGGTGGGGATATGACTCAAGTGGGTCCTACATGAGCCTTTGAGTCTTCTGAAAAGCCAAAGCTGGAAGCAGAGAATGAAGTACAAGGCAAGCCAATGCCAGGGCAGAGAGCAGAAAAATGGAGGTTCATGCTAGCCTGCTGCACTGAAGAGAGCAGCTTCAGTTGCAGCTGCACCCAGACACAGAGCAGAGAGCAGTGACCCAGCCCACGCAGAACGGACACAAAGATCTGAGCACCTACAATCTCACCAGCCTTAAGGTGTTGGTCTTCCTTGAGAGCTTTTGTCAGTTCCCATTCGGAGGAACTGAGGTCTCCCAAGTCGGGTTCCCTTGCCATAGGTCTGGGCCAAGATTTGCACTGGATAGCAGTTGGCAGATCCTGTGACTCCTTCTGACCTCTGACCTTCTGTCAAGGCCAGGAGACAGGGAGGTGTGATGACAGCACAGGGCACACTCGCAGAATCACACAGCACGGTAGGGGCTGGAAGGGATCTCCAAAGGTCATCTACTCCAACCCCCTGCCAGAGGAAGACCACCTTTGGGTTTTTTTGCAGTCCAGTTTTCATTTTTATTTTTTTAATCTCATTTCTCCCCCAACTTCTTCCTTCCTCTCCATCTGTTTCCCCCATCTTCATCCTTTTCTTTCCACCTCTTTCCCTTTCTCATCATCTATCTTCTTTCTATCTCCACCGCCCTCCTTTTCCTCTCCATCTCCCTCCTTTCAGCAACACCTCCTCTTTTCCACCATATCTGCCCCTTTCCCTCCCCACATTTCATTTTCTCCTTTTTGCTCCCCAAACCCAGAGCACCTGGGTTCTTCTGGAGTCTCCTCCCATCCCAGGTGTGACCACTTTGCCCTCCCTGCCCTCTTTCCTATTTAATCAGCCCCAGGAAAGGCAGGAGCCCTAAGCTTGCCCAACTGGGCAGAGGGATCCTCTTCCTGTCATCACTTGGTGTGCACCAGGCAAGGGGACAAAAGGCTGGGAGGCCTGGTGCCCTTTCCTCCCCGAGTAATAGGTAGGACTGGGCTTGCTGGTCGCTCTAACATCACTCATGGGCATTCTCTGGACCTCTTTACTTAGGCTGAGCTCCTCTCTGTTTAGCTGCTGCTTTCTCCTCACTTAGGATGATCTTAAGTACTTGGCTGGACTGGAAGCTCATGGGGGAGTAGTATTGCATTGTCATAGAATTGTTTGGGTTACAAAAGCTCTCCAAGATCATCAAGCCCAACACAACACCACTGTGGCTACCAAGCCATTACCCAGCTGCCTGAACACCTCCACTAACCCCCTGGGCAGCCTGCTCCAATGCCTGACCACTCTTGCAGCAAAGAAATTGTTCCTCATGTCCAACCCAAACCTGTCCTGGCACAACCCTAGGCTATCTCCTCTCATTCCATCACCTGATAACAGGGAGTAGAGATGAAGTCCCACCCCACTGCAACCTCCTTTCATAAAGCTGCAGAGAGCAATGAGATCTCCCCTCAGCCTCCTCCTCTCCATCTGCACAGGGTGCTTGTGGAAAGAAAAGCAGCTATGGCCTTTGGCTTCTCAACTCTGGAGATGGCCTGTGCTCAGCTCTTGATGTTGTATAGCCTTCAGGATATTCTGGTCCATCCTGACCAGTGACCAGAGATGTCTAACATACAATCTCATTGCCAGCTTGGCATATCTCCCTGGTAACTCTCCTCAGTACAAGCTTGGTTATTTCCTTGGCAGAGGCTTTCAAATGGTTTCAACAATTCAAAACATATAGCTGGAAATCATGTTTTAACTCTGTAGCTAACTCAAGGCTTTCCAAGTACAAGGAGATATTAAAAGTCAAGCCAGTATTCTTAACCTGATCTGCAGTCTCCAGACAAGCCCCTTCTCTCCAAGGAGGCAGTATATCCAGCTTATGTCTTTCTAAAGCTGAGGACAGAACATCCCGAATGGAGCCGAAAAGCAGTGAGATTCAGACATTCCTCAATAGCTTTCATGGAACTTAGTGTCCATGTGAAATACAAGAGGAGTGTTGTCAGTATACTCTGCCTTATGTTTCTCTCCAGTTGGCTATGCTTTAAGGAATAGAGACAGCAGAGCTGAGCCATATTGCTGAGTCTTTAGTGTCGAAGCCTCAGTTGAATCCAATGGGTCAGCCAATGAATGGCCTCTTCAGTTGAATCCAAGCGGCCATCACAAGGAGTCTACTCCAGCATCCTGAAGGAGTAGGAACCTCCAGAAAGCAGCTTCAAGTAAAACAGTAACATCCCTGACTGCTGAAGCAACCATCTGTGATTAGATACTTAAGTAGCTGCCAAGAAGTCCAACACAAGCAACATAGGTTGAAAATTTTGTTCTTACATTAGCAGGAAACAATTTATGCCTTCTCATTACAGAACCACAGAACATTAGAGGTTGGAAGGGACCGCCAGAGATCGAGTCCAATCCCCTGGCAAAAGCAGGGTCCCTAGGGTAGTCCAAACAGGAATGCATCCAGGCAAGTTTTGAAAGTATCCAGAGAAGGAGACTCAACAACCTCTTTGGGCAGCCTATTCCAGTGCGTCATCACCCTCACCGTAAAGAAGTCTGTCCTCATGTTGAGGTGAAACCTTTTGTGTTCCAGTTTGTATCCGTTGCTCCTTCTCTTATTACTGTGCACTACTGAAAAGAGGTTGGCCCCCTCCACTTGACACCCACCCCTCGGATGTTTATAGACATTGATCAGATCCCCTCTCAGTCTTCTCCAGACTAAACAACCCCAGGTCTCTCAGTCTGTATCCATAGTGAAGATGCTCAAGTCCCCCACTCATCCTCTTGACTCTCCACTGGCCTCTCTCCAGCAGATCACACAGAATACTGACTCTGAAGAAAGTCCAAATGACAGAAAAGTATCATCTGAGGTGGAAAACTCACTGCACTTCTCACAAGAAAAAAAAAAAAAAAGATTTAGGATGGGCTGCAACTGACAATTATTCAAAAAAAAGAAGTGATTTTTTGAGGGCTGGGTAAAGTGTCCATGTGTTTTAAAACAGGCAGTGTTTTACCTTCATTAAATAATGTGTTAAGAATGCCTGCACCTTTGCCCGTGCCTTAAGTAATTGTGATGGAGAGAAGTTACAAATGGTTGTTCTCAGGATATAAGAATTTCAGAGGTGACCCCACCAGAGGCTGACCTGAATCTGAATGTATAGCAACAGGTCATGGAAAACTCAAGCTTCTAGTTAAAAGGAAAGAGAAAAGTTGCTAAAAGCCAAATAACTTTCTCCAAAATGAATGGTAACAGAGTATTCCTAGCACTTTGTAAAAGGTAGCTGTAGAAGGTGATATACCACATAATGCTACAGCCACTTTTATGTCTCAGCTTTGGTCACATCCTCTTCTTCTCCACCCTAGGTACCTGCAAAGTTCAACAAGCCATCAAATTCCAAGATTCTCTCCAACCTTTTCCTCTCCAGACTGTAATCCAAACGTTCCACATGCCTTTTTAAGTGCCAATGACTTGCTAGAAACAGAGTCAACAGCATGTGGCATAGAGTTCACAAGTCAAAATTTCCCCTTGTGACTGGATCACAGCTATTGATGAGATGAATAAATTCATTTGTCACTAGAGTCAAGAAGTGCCAGTAGTTGTCCTGAGAAGCTGCCAAATCTTTGTAAGTTAGATGTTTTCAATAACTAATGGGTCAAAGCCCCAAGCAACCACGTGTTGATCCACCTTTGAACATTCAGTGTTGATCCAGGTTTGAGCAAGAGAATGGACCAGATGACCTGCTGAGCTCCCTTCCTGTCTGAGAAATTCAGTTCTGTGACTTGCACTAGTGTGGAAGTCAGTGAAATGAAATTAATCTGTTATGCTATAAGGCCACACTGAAAGACCTTGGTCGCACTGAAAGACCTTGCTTTAAGAGCAAGGAAGAATAATTGCTTTGTCATAAGTGAAGTGGCATTTCAGAGAAGATCTCAGAATCAATGACTTCCATTTCAGAGGTTAAAGCCTGGTGGGGAGTCCCTCAAATAACACTGATACAAAGCTTGTGTGAAATTCGCAGGACACCAGTTGTCATGTAGAGAATTCAAGGTGTGCTGAAATCCTCTAAGGACTAAACACCTACCACCAGCAGCTCCTTGGGATCACAGGATGTTAGAGGTTAGAAGGGACCTCTGGAGATCTTCAGGTCCAACCCCACTGCCACAGCAGGATCATAGAATCTAGCACAGGTTGCACAAGAACACATCCAAATCGGCCTGGAAAGTCACCAGAGAAGGAGACTCCACAACCTCTCTGGGCAGCCTGTTCCAGTGCTCTGTCATCCTTACAGTAAAGAAGTTCTTCCTCATGTTGAGGTGGAACTTCCTGTGTGGTAGTTTACATTCATTGTCCCTTGTCCTGTCACAGAATACAACTAAGAAGAGTTTGTCCCCTCCCTCTTGACCCCCAGACCTCATCTATTTATAAGTATTGATTAGATCCCATCTAAGTCTTCTTTTCACCAGACCAAAAAGCCCCAGGTCCCTCAGCCTCTCCCTCATCAGGCAGTGCTCCAATCCTTTCATCATCTTTGTAGCCCTCTGATATGGGAAAAGAGCTAGAGAACATAGAGTGTAGAAACCTAGTTAAATCATTAACTGTGTGAGCATTAATACAAAGCATCATCAATCAGCTAAACACGAAGGAGGGGAGTAAAGCTTGAGAGGGTCTTGAAATACTCTCATGGAGAAGAAGAATACTGTATTCAAAGATGAGAACATTGGAAACTCCAGCCAAGAATGTGACCTACAACTGAAGCCAGGTGGACGAAAGGTAGAGAGGTCAGACTGAGGAAGACATCAGCCTTCCTCCCAAAGACCCCAAAAGATGACCACCAGGTGGCAATGAACATGCGTGAAGTGGTGGGACATTATGGAAACGAGTTCCAGGAACTAATTGGAATATCGTCTCCTATTCCAAGAACCCTACCCCTGTCCTGAATATGCATGATTTTGTAACACAAATATTCTACCTGAATCAGGTGAAGGTGTCCAAGGGCTTTGAGGAGGACCTTCCCTTGTCACCCAGCGCTGATTAAAACACATCTTTCCTGATAACACTCTATGTGTTGTGAGGTCTCATTTTCCGTACGTCACCTCTGCTTGGCTCTTTTGAGTAGATCCTTGTCCCTCCTGAACTGGGGAGCCCAGAAATGGATGCAGTATTCCAGGTGAGGTCTCACTGGGGCAGAGTGGAGGAGTGGGAGAACCTCCCTCGATCTGCTAGACACAGTCTTCTTAATGCACCTCAGGATCCCACTGGCCTTCTTGGCCACAAAGGCACACTGCTGTGCCATGCAGAACTTCTTGTCTACCAGGACTCCCAGGTCCTTCTCCACAGGGCTGCTTTCCAGCAGATCACCTCCCAGCTTGTGCAAATGCATATATACACAGGTGAACCACAGTGCTGTTTGTGTAATACAGTTGAAACTGGTTTTGACTGTGACAAGCTTATGGACTTTTGGAAAGAATTGTAAAAGTAAATTGGAACAACAAGAAAATACTTCAGTATTTTCATTGCTTTCAAGGTTCCTTGCCTAAAGTTTTATGAAAGAATCCAGAACATTTCTCAGTTTCTTAAAGAGATTTTTCTTCTTTGGCTTATAGACAAAACTCTAGTTTCAAAAATCTTTTACCAGAGAGAGACAATTATCAGAGACAATTTAAAACAAATGCGTTTTCCAGTAAAAATAATATGAAACAGGTGAAAACTCAGGGAAGAAAAAATAAAACCACTTAATTTTTACCAAAAAAATACCCCAAATTTTCATACCAACATCTCAACACTTCTTTGGTGAGAACTCTTTGTGTCTGGAAGTTACTTCTGATATGCACAGTGGAGGAGAGGGGGGAATAAAGCTCTGGTGTGTGTATAGCACCGTCAGACGTATTGGAATAACCTCAAAGGTCTATGAATGAAAATCCCAGTCAGACTGTCTCTGCAGGAAGCAGTCCGTTCAAGGTCTGGATTCCTTTCAGAGACTTTGCTAGCAATATATATATCAGCATTTATCAGTAAGCATTAAGCAAGCCTTACAGGTATGTTACCAACTGTTTGTTAATGACTAGTAGGAGGATTTTTTTCCAGGTTCACTGGCTCCTTGTTTGACTTTCATGAGAGCAGAGCCAGTCAATCTCTGGGGCACAATAAGGCTTCATCTCTTGCAAAAGATACAGATTTATAGCTCAACTCTCCAGGGGACTGCAATGGTCACTTTCTGACATCTACAATTTAATGTTCGAGAAGTTACTCTGAGTGTATGATTGGAAGAGACTTTTTTTGTTTGTTTTCTTACCTAAGTTAATCTTTGATTTGTCACTCCGAGGCTGGTTTATTTTCCAGGTCCATTTGGAAATATGTGGAGTCCAAAAATATTCAAGTCTGAGTTCATTCCCTTAGGAATGAGCACTCCTGAAAGAAAACAAGCAAGCAGGAGACTGGAAAGCTGACCTGTCTTGCATGCAGGTCTAGGGACCAGGAATCCCTCATCTCTGGCTCTCATACCCAGGTACGTTTGTGGTCTTGGACAAGCCATATCACTACAAATTAGTATTGCACTCATACAGACATAGAAAAGTAAGCAGGTAGACATCCTTCTGACTCCTGATTACCTTGGGCAGCAATCTGTTTGCTTTACTGTCTCTTCAGTTGAATGTATCTTTACATTGACCTATTCTCATCATCCCTTTCATCTCTTTAAATAAATACACTGCAGATTTTGTTTGATATAATTGATAATGGCTCTCAATGGGTCCAAGTCCAAGTGACAAGTGGAGTCCCTCAGTGCAGGATCACTACTGGGACCAGTCTTGTTCAACATCTTCATCGGTGCCATGGACAGTAACATTGAGTGCACCCTCAGCAAGTTCACCGATGACACCAAGTTGAATGGTGCAGCTGACACACTGGAAGGAAGGGATCCATTCAGAGGGACCTTGACAGGCTGGAGCCAACCTCATGAGGTTCAACAGGATCAAGTGCAAGGTCCTGCATCTGGGTACGGCAATCCTACGCACTGATACAGACAGAGCAGCCCTGAAGAAAAAGACTTAGAGGGGCTGGTCAAAGAGAAGCTCAACATGAGCCTCCAGTGTACACTTGCCGCCCAGAGAGCCAACTGTACCCTGGGCAGCATCAAGAGAATTGTGGCCAGCAGGTTGAGGGAGGTGATTCCTCCTCTAGTCCACTCTGGTGAGACCCCATCTGGAGTACTGTGTCCAGTTCTGAAGTCCCTATCACAAGAAAGATATGGATGTGCTTGAGAGTGCCCAGACAGGGCCACGAGGATGATCAGAGGTCTGGAGCACTTCTCCTATGGAGACAGACTG
>WAAF01002824.1:7330-20474 GCA_013400475.1 Tricholaema leucomelas | reverse complement strand
CATCTCTCTTGAATTGACGAGCCCAGAACTGGACACAGCACTCAAGGTGTAGCCTGAGCAGTGCTGAGCACAGGGGCAGAAGAACCTCCTGCTGGCCATCTCCCAGCACCCTCAGCTCCCTCTCTCCCTGGCTGCTCTCAGCCACTCTCTCCCCAGCCTGTAGTGCTGCTTGGGGTTGTTGTGGCCAAAGTGCAGAACCCTGCACTTGTCCTTGTTCAATCTCATCCCATTGGCCTCTGCCCACCCATCCAGCCTGCCCAGGTCCCTCTGCAGGGCTCTCCTACCTTCCAACAGCTCCACAGCTGCTCCTAGCTTGGTGTCATCTGCAAACTTACTGATGCTGGACTCAATCCCCTCATCCAGATCATCAATAAAGATACTGAACAGGACTGTGCCCAGCACTGATCCTTGGGGCACACCACCAGTGACAGCTGCCAGCTGGGTGTGGCACCATTCACCACCACTCTCTGGACCCTGCCTTCCAGCCAGTATGAATCACAGATTCATAGACTAGTTGAGGTTGGCAGGGATGGCCAGAAGTTATCTGGTCCAACCTATCTGCTCAAGCAAAGCAGGGAATGCAGAGAGTGTGGAAAACAAGGCAGAAATAAATACCATATTCTTTCCCTTTATTAACCCTCCCTCCTCATCTGCCTATGTCCAGGAAGCAAAAGCCTCCATTTTCCACCAGGTCTCAGCTTTGAGTTCAGGATTCTTTTTTCAGGGCAGTAATTTCCAGAGCAATACAAAAGCCTGATTGTACTAAGAAAAGACAAGGGCTGAGTCTGTCTTAAAAGTACAGACTTCTCTGCATAATCATTTTGACCTGCCTCTCTCCCTGGTTAATAACAAATAAAAAGTACTTATCTTGGAGTCCTGAAGGCAGTGGAAACTGTTGTGAGCAGGCATGCTGAGCACACGGGTCAGTGAGATAAATGAACCTAGTCAGGCTAGAATAACACCAGAAGGCTGTTATTAAATTAGTGCTGAGGAGTACACAGGTCAGGCTGCTGCCTAGTTCTCTACTTTTTTTAGCCTGTTTCTGATTTCCTTTGCCAGCAGAGTCCCCATTACAAGAAGGATGTGAGGATGTGCTGGAGTGTGTCCAGAGCAGGGCCAGGAGGATGCTCAGAGGGCTGCAGCAGCTCTGCTGTGAGCACAGACTGAAAGAGTTGGGGCTGTGCAGGCTGGAGAAGAGGAGGCTCCCAGGGGACCTTCTTGTGGCCTTCTGGGATCTGAAGGGGGCTACAAAAAAGCTGGGGAGGGACTTTTTAATCTATCAGGGAGTGACAGGACTGGGGGGAATGGAGCAAAGCTGGAGGTGGGGAGAGTCAGACTGGAGATGAGGAGGAAGTTGTTGAGCATGAGAGTGGTGAGAAGCTGGAATGGGTTGCCCAGGGAGGTGATTGAGGCCCCATGGCTGGAGGTGTTTGAGGCCAGGCTGGATGAGCCTCTGGGCAGGCTGATCTAGGGTAGGGTGTCCCACAGGGCTTGGAGCTAGATGATCCTTGTGGTCCCTTCCAACCCCGACTGATTCTATGACTCTATGAAAGCAGATCTCTCTGGACATGTCTTTTCCTGAAATTACCTCTTGAAAATGAAGGCTATTGCAGTTAGGAGGCAGGAAAATGTACTGGAACATTGTGGTCAGTGGCACAATGCCCACCTGGAGAGCAGTGCCAAGTGGCTCCCTTGGGGGTCAGTGCTGCACCAGTGCTGTTTGACATCTTTGTCAGTGATATGGACAGAGGAATCAGTGCACCCTCAGCAAGTCTGCAGGTGGCACCAAGCTGTGTGGCACAGTCGACTTGCTANTGGAGAAGAGAAGGCTTCCAGGAGACCTTAGAATGTCCTGCCAGTATCTGAAGGGAGCCTACAGAGACATTCAGACATCATCTGTCTGGAATTGTTTCATCAACTTCACTTGCTTTTACTTTCACTTTATTTCCATGTCATATTTGCATGTCTTCTCAAAAAACCCTGGTTCTCTTGTCAGAGAAAATCTTTCACTAAAACAACTGTTTGTTTCAGCCAGCTGCTTTATTATCCAGTTGCTCTCTTCATACAAATGGAGGCCACAAATGAAATGGAGACTGTAAAGCTGACAAATGCCATCTATCGCTGTGCTGATTAAGAGCATCACAAGAACTGACTTTTTACACTGAGTGCTGAGGCAATAAAGAGTAAATTTAAATCACAGAATCAGTCAGGGTCTGAAGGAACCGCAAGGATCAGCCAGTTCCAATCCCCCTGCCATGGGCACGGACACCTCACACTAGAGCAGGCTGCCCACAGCCTCATCCAGCCTGGCCTTAAACACCTTCAGGCATGAGGCTTCCAGCACCTCCCTGGGTAAACACTTCCAGGCTCTCACCACCATCATGCTGAACAACTTCTTCCTCACATCCACTCTGAATCTACCCATTTCCATTCCCCCCAGTCCCAGCACTCCCTGACAGCCTCAAAAGTCCCTCTCCAACTTTCTTGTAGCCCCCTTCAGATACTGAAAGGCCACGAGAAGCTCACCTGTGAGCCTTCTCCATTCCAGACTGAACAGTCCCAACTCTCTCAGTCTCTCCTCATAGCAGAGCAGCTCCAGCCCTCTGATCATCCTCATGGTCCTTCTCTGGACACCTTCCAGCACATCCACAGCCCTCTTGTACCAAGGACCCCAAAACTGGATGTAGTACTCCAGATGGGACCTCACCAGTGGGGAGCAGAGGGGGAGGATCACTTCCCTCACCCTGCTGGCCACACTTCTCTTGCTGCAGCCCAGGCTCTGGTTGCTCCCTGGACTCCAAGAGCAGGTTGATGGCTCCTGTTGAGCTTCTCATCCAGCAGCACCCCCAAGTCTCTCTCCTCAGGGCTGCCTTCAAGACAGGCAGAGCCCAGCCTGTATTGGTGCTTGGCATTGCCTCGACCCAGCTGCAGGACCTTGCATTTTAATTTAAACCGACCTTGCAAAATTAAAGCAAGTAGTGGGAAAAGAGCTCTGCATCTTCTCCTTTCTGACCTTAGCCCATCATCAGAGAAATCATCAGAGGCCATGTCTGCCCTCCTCTCATTGGAGAAAAGCCCCAAGGGCTTTGCTGGGGTAAGTGCTCTGCCCACAACCAAGGGTTGTTCAAATACAAAGCTCATGATGCTGGCCACTGCTCCGCATTGTCCTTGCTGCACCATGGAGGCATTAAGGAGGGCCACGTTGTGCCATCTGAAAGTTGTCACCTGCACCTTCAGTCTCCTTGGGTTTTGAATAGCCAATCCTCTCTGCAATATCCACACCTTCCTTTCTTCTATTGGGGTCTGGATGGTTTACCATGGTTTGTTAAATCATGAGGACAGTTATGTGTTTTACCTGCTTTGGTTGTGAGTGGGTTCTGGGAATCCTCTCCCTGTGAACCTGGAAAGCCAAGGACTAGGTCTCTTCAGGCCAAGGAACAGTGGATGAAATCCACTTTAATGCCTTAAAGCCAAGCACAGCAAAATGTTGATTGAGGACAAAATATTAATAGTCTCCAGTAGCTTATATTTGCTTCTGAGAATATTTTTCAAGTGGAAACAACTGTTTAAACAAACCTTGAGCAGAAACAGAGTGAATAACTGAATGAATAATTAACAAAGGGCACTGACTGCTGCAGGTCTTCTGGAGGAAGTCATTTACTCTTGGAGCCCATGAGTGTGCTGGGCTGCAGCAAGAGCAGTGTGGGCAGCAGGGCAAAGGAGGTGATTCTCCCCCTTTACTCTGCTCTCCTCAGACCCCACCTGCAGTACTGTGTGCAGTTCTGGAGCCCCCAGCACAAGCAGGACATGGAACTACTGGAGCCAGTCCAGAGGAGAGCCACGAAGATGCTCAGAGGGCTGCAGCAGCTCTGCTCTGAGGACAGGCTGAGAGAGTTGGGGCTCTGCAGCCTGGAAAAGAGAAGGCTTCAAGGAGACCTTAGAGTGGCTTTGCAGTATCTGAAGGGAGCCTACAGGAAGGCTGGGGAGGGACTATTGACAAGGTCTGGTAATGTCAGGACGAGGGGGAATGGGTTTAAGCTGGAAGAGGGGAGATTTAGACTGGATGTTAGGAGGAAGTTCTTTACAGTGAGGGTGGTGAGACACTGGCACAGGTTGCCCAGGGAGGTTGTGGATGCTTCCTCCCTGGAGGTGTTTAAGGCCAGGCTGGATGAGGCCTTGAGCAACCTGCTCTAGTGGGAGGTGTCCCTGCCTATGGCAGGGGGTTGGAGCTGGATGATCCTTGAGGTCCCTTCCAACCTAAACCATTCTATGATTCTATGATTCATTCTATGAGTTTATGCTTCCAATGTGACTCACTCTGTAACCAGAGAGCTAGTATGAAATGTGTTCTTGCATGTGCTCCTGTGTTAGTACTTTTGCCTCTTTCTTCTTTTAACCACTTGTGTTTATATGACAGCTTTCGTGCTAAGAGTACACAACAGGAATGTTCCTCAGTCATTCACCCGACTACGTGTGCTGGTTTGAGGCTAACTGGAATATTTAAGTGAGAAGAATTAGATGACAGGCTGTGAAAAGGAAACAATGGTGATGTCTGCTTCACTCATAGGCTTGCTGAGATGTATAAAAGGAAGGACACAAACACAGATAAGAGAGTCTCTATCTGTTGGAGTTTGGTGTCGATGTTCTTTCCCTGGGCTTCTGCTGCTCTGCTTGGATCTGTGTAACCCAACTCATCATTCTGCTTCTAACCTCCCTTGCTAACCCTCACTACTCACCTTGCACGTAAGGCAAACTGTAGGATAAGGTAGAGGAGTGGACGGAAGGTGGAAGGATGGTTGGGAGCTGCCCCAGTCCGGAGGAGTTGCGGGTGTGGGGGGTTCAGAATCTCAGGTACAGAATTAAGGCACAAACGGTGCCAAACACATAGGCTAGTTTTATTGCACACACATGTGAGGATAGGGAGGGATGAGGAGAGGGAAAGAGAAAGAGAGATGAGGGAGGAAAGAGAAAGAAAAGAAAGCAATACCTCCACGCAGAGAGAAGAAAAGGTCACCTCAGAGTCATTTGGTGTCCTGAAAGTCCATTTGAAGAGAGTGTGTGTGGAGCGCTCTGCCTGCAGGTTGGAGCTGCTCTTCTCTTCCCTGGCTGCCTCAGTGAATAGCATTTCCCAGGAGTGATTTGCTCAGCCAGGCCCACTCTCCAGTGGTGTTGGGCATGCTGGGTGTGGTAGGGGGTTTCCGGAGTTGAGCCCCCCCTTGCCCAGCTTGTTTCTCCAAAATGATGGCTGCTGTTGATAAATTAGGAGCTGCCAGACTGTGGTTGGCTCAGAATCAGCACCACGCGGCACAACAGGAAGCCTTCACCTCCTATGTGTGTTAGGTGACAGGAGCTCAGTCCCAGGTGTGGTGGTCCAGAGTGGTGGTCTTTCAGTCCATGCAAGCTGAGCAGTCAGGCAGGTGGTCCCACGGTGTCATGGAGGGGCTGTAGGCCCGAAAATAGGCTTCTTTCTATTCCTCATTTTGCTTTTGCCCTGTCTGGACATGCTCGCCTACCCCAGACAGAGGTAAACACGCTGAAGGCACACTGGGGGGACAGTGGCCTTGGCGCCACTCTGTCTGGCTGCTCAGACCCATGGGGTAGTCATGTTGCATGAGCTCAAGCGTTGGGCCTGTGGCTTGCTCCTGCTCTGCCCATATTTGGGGTACAGGACCTGGGGACCTTCCCAAACATGGCATGTCCCTGCCTGACGACAGAAGCCTATTGGACAGTGCTGTGGCCGACAAACCCATCCATCTCCATACATTGCTTATACATGGGGCAATCTGAGCAAACAAGGACCCTCCTTTGCCTTGGGGACACCCCCTCCTTTGCCTTTGGCTTATGCCTGTTGCCTCCTGTTTTCGGCTTTCGCCACCCTTTCTATTCTCCACCCGTCTGACTTCTGCCTGAGGCTGCTGCCTTTGTCCCATGACGACCTGCAGCGATTCAGCCTGATCTGCTCAGACAGCGCGCCCCAGAACCCCAAGAACTGTTATCCCCACGGGGATCAACTCCGTGACTGCCTTCACCTCATTCTGGGGACCATAGATACCAGAACTCTGATTTGTGAGTACTCAAACTCTCTTATTCAAGCTGCAAAGGAACTTTATTGACTCCACCAGTGGCACTTTCTGCCACAAGACTCTGATTCGAGCCATTGGAGCTTCCCTAAAACCTATACCAAATTGTTTAATTCAACTGTAAATAGCCATCCTGTAGAGGGATTTCACTAACAGTGTACAAAGGATTTGTGTGGGTTTATTGTATATAAGTTTGGGGAAATTTTTTGTATATATTAATAAATTATTTAATAACAATCAAATCGGCCTCGGATCTCCCCAGAATTCAAATTAAACCCCTTTACAACAGCATGCACAGGCTCATTCTGCATTCCTTGGCTGGTTTCTTGGCCAGTTGTTGCATACTGGAGAGCTCTTGGGGTCTGAGCTCATGCAGGAAGGGATGTTCAGAACAGTGAGTACAAACAGGATGCTCACTTAGCAATTCTCAGAAACTTAGCTCAAGACAAGTCTTTTTTTTCTGAGATGTTGGGACATAGTGTTTAGCTCAGCCTCCAACAGGAGCCCCTCCTGGGGACTCTGGTTTCTGGCAGGGCTGCTGTGTTTCTGGGTTACTTTTTAACTTGTCTATTTCTGTCTATAGCTGTAAATATTACAACTATCTGCTTGTAAATTGTGCTCAGCTGTGAATATAAAGCTTCATTCCTTAACTTCCAGCCAGCTGAGTCTAGTCCTGGGGACTCTGGTCTCTGGCAGGGCTGCTGTGTTTCTGTATTACCTTTTAACTTGTCTATTTCTGTCTATAGCTGTAAATATTGTCACTATCTGCTTGTATCTTGTGCTAAGCTGTGAATATAAAGCTTCATTCCTTAACTTCCAGCCAGCTGAGTCTAGTCCTGGGGACTCTGGTCTCTGGCAGGGCTGCTGTGTTTCTGTATTACCTTTTAGCTTGTCTGTTTCTGTGTATAGCTGTAAATATTGTCACTATCTGCTTGTATCTTGTGCTAAGCTGTGAATATAAAGCTTCATTCCTTAACTTCCAGCCAGCTGAGTCTAGTCCTGGGGACTCTGGTCTCTGGCAGGGCTGCTGTGTTTCTGTATTACCTTTTAGCTTGTCTGTTTCTGTGTATAGCTGTAAATATTGTCACTATCTGCTTGTATCTTGTGCTAAGCTGTGAATATAAAGCTTCATTCCTTAACTTCCAGCCAGCTGAGTATAGTCTGGGTGATTTCATAAGTGGGAGGAGGAGGACAGGTAACTCCCAAACCATCACACCACAGAGCACTGGCTGTGACAGAGAACAATGCAAGAAGTAAAAAGATATCTTTTTTTTTTCCCTTCTTTGAGCAGAAAAGTCCTTTTCTCTTATTGCTAGGTGGTTATTAGCTTTTCAGCAAGAACTATGTGGTCATGCAAAGACTCCTCTCCTCACTTTGCTGTCAGTTTCCAAACAGCCTGAGCTGAGTGGATGATGCTCTTTCTTTTCCATGTACTACAAGAGCTCTGAGTTGTGATTCATTAGTCTGTCTTCAGGGGCTCGGGAGACAGCAAAACACATTCCATGTTACAAGAGATCACACACTAATTAACAGTATTATACATTTATGAGCCAATTATCATATTTACACAAGACAAGTGCATCCTACAGTTAATTATAATCTAAGGTCTCAGTTGAATAAGTCTGTGATTGAGGAAAAGCCCAGCGCACTCTATCAGCAGTTTGCAACTCCAAGTCAAGACGTTTGGCCAAGCATGTTCTGCAGCTTTCCTTTCCTCTTCTACTTGTGGGGAGAGGCTGAGGGAGCTGGGGGTGTGCAGCCTGCAGAAGAGGAGGCTCAGGGCAGACCTCATTGCTGTCTACAACTCCCTGAAGGGAGGCTGTAGCCAAGTGGGGTTGGGCTCTTCTGCCAGGCAACCAGAAACAGAAGAAGGGGACACAGCCTCAAGCTGTGCCAGGGGAGGTCTAGGCTGGATGTTAGGAGGAAGTTGTTGTCAGAGAGAGTGATTGGCATTGGAATGGGCTGCCCAGGGAGGTGGTGGAGTTGCCATCCCTGGAGGTGTTGAAGCCAAGCCTGGCTGGGGCACTTAGTGCCATGGTCTGGTTGATTGGCTAGGGCTGGGTGCTAGGTTGGACTGGATGAGCTTGGAGGTCTCTTCCAACCTGCTTGATTCTAGGATTCTACCTATAATATTAGAGCCTTGAGTACCAGTCTGTGTGGCCAAGGGGCTAACTTGCCCTGCTGCAGCAGACACTTCTCAGTCCTCTGGGACATCCTCCCCCGGCCTGCTCCACACACTGAGGTTAAAGCTCAACACAAGGGGGAACTTCTCTCCTGGAAGGGTCCCAGAGCACTGGCACAGGCTCCCCAGAGAGGCTCCTTGTCTGGAGCCTTTCAAGTCCTGTCTGGATGTGTTCCTGTGTGATCTGAGCTAGATTGTGTGGTCCTGCTGTGGCAGGAGGCTTGGACTAGATGATCTCTTTGGTTCCCTTCCAACCCCTGACATCCTGTGAGCCTGAGACTGTGCTGTCCTGCACTGCTGACAGCCCTCATTTGGGCACAGCCAGGATTAAGCTGTGCCCGTGGTACCACCTGTGCCTTCTTGTGCTAGTTTGAGCCTAGCTGGAATGTTTTGGTGAGAAGGACTCGATAATGGGCTGAGAAATTAAAACAATGGTGAGGTCTACTTCGCTCACAGTCTTGCTGAGATGTGTAGAAAGGAAAAGTAAAACATTAGATAAAGTCACTTCGCTTGGGCACTTTGTTCTAGGCTTTGTTCTGGGCTCTTCACCTGCTGGAGAGCTGAGGCTGCTGGCTGAACTCCAGCTTGATTTCTAACCTCACCCTCCATTTGCTTTGCTGATTCACCTTTGCTTCTTAATCCTCTTGGTCAAACCTCCATTCTTCCTTGGGACTGGGGTAAGGTTGAGAGGGGTAGGGGGAAGGTGAGGGGGGGTTGAGAGCCCCTCCTGGGGACTCAAGTTTCTGGGAGGGGAGCTGTGTCTGTATTACCTTTTCCCTTGTCTATTTCTGTCTATAACTGTATCTACTGTAACTATCTGCTTGTACACTGTGCCAGCTGTAAATATAAGCTTCATTCATATTTCCAGAGCCTGCTGAGTCTAGTCTGGGTGATTTCTAAAGTGTGGGGGGGCAGGGGACACCCAAACCATCACACTTTTGCAGGCCTAGGGCACAGAGAATCAGCTCCAGGCACCCAGCTACCATGAAACTGCCAATTGTAGGATGATTTGTTAAAAGTGCACTCTCTCATTCTCTGTCCCCCCACTTCCCTAACAGCTATACCTAAGTATGAGGAAAAGGAGAGCAATCATTAACCTTAACTTTAAATGTGAAGCTGATGGATGGAGGGGATATTCTCCTCACTGGATCAATGAGCAAAAGTGCTGAGTGGGCAGATGTTATTTGCATCATATTTCCACCTCTCAAGATTTGCAGAACCCTCTTAAAGCAGTAGCATCTGTCATGCATTGCCACCCTGGGCTCCCCTGGTATCGCTCTTCGTGGAAGAATCTTTATTTATCCAATAATTCTGATCAGATCTAATTAGAAAATCCAGGAAAAAAACTTTTTTAACCTGAGCTGGTCAGAATAATGAGCAGAGACAGATATTCTCTGGGTAGCCCTTGATAAATAAACATTCAAATTCCTATCTGACCATCTGGCAGAAGAAATTGCCAGCGATGTTTTAGCGATGCCTGTTACAGCTGAGAGCACTCTCTCAGCCCAGGTTTTTGTCATGGTGTTAATGTGAAGGATTTACAAACCACATGAAGAATTGCACAGATATAGAGGGAAGGTCCTTTGCCTCCAGACATCAGCATAGAATCATAAAATCATAGAATCAACCAGGTTGGAAGAGACCTCCAAGCTCATCCAGTCCAACCTAGCACCCAGACCTATCCAGTCAACCAGACCATGGCACTAAGTGCCTCATCCAGGCTTTGCTTCAACACCTCCAGGGATGGCAACTCCACCACCTCCCTGGGCAGCCCATTCCAATGCCAATCACTCTCTCTGACAACAACTTCCTCCTAACATCCAGCCTAGACCTCTCCTGGCACAACTTGAGACTATGCCCCTTTGTTCTGTTGATGGCTGCCTGGAGGAAGAGCCCAACCCTACCTGGCTACAGCCTCCCTTCAGGCAGTTGTAGACAGCAATGAGCTCTGCCCTGAGCCTCCTCTTCTGCAGGCTGCACACCCCCAGCTCCCTCAGCCTCTCCTCACAGGGCTGTGCTCCAGGACCCTCAGCATCTTCATCACCCTTCTCTGGACATAAATCTGTTCAGGCCAGAGGTGAGTCTCTGCTTTGACAACACCTCTTGTGTGGAAGAGAAATCAGTTCTCTTTTAATGCACATAGCAACCTGGATGTCTAACTTGCTCTGCACTGATCAAACTCAAGGTGAGCACTAACCAGGATCTCTCCCCTAGGACCAGATAGTTCAACATCTCTGCTCACGACTGGGACAAGCGATCACTGCCTCCTTGTGTCAGCCTTCTCCACATCCTTTGTCATGCCAAAGCACATTGCTCATCATAGAACAGAATGGTTTAGGTAGGAAGGGGCCTCAAAGCTCAGCCAGTTCCAACCCCCTGCCATAGGCAGGGACACCTCCCACTACAGCAGGTCACTCAAGGCTTCATCCAACCTGGCCTTGAACACCTCCAGGGAGGGAGTAGCCACCACTCCCTGGGCAACCTGTGCCGGTGTCTCATCACCCTCACTGCAAACAACTTATCCCTAACATCCATTTTCAATCTCCTCTGTGCTACTTTAAACCCATTCCTCTTCCTCCTGTCATTACAAGACCTTGTCAATAGTCCCTCTCCAGCCTTCCTATAGCCCCCTTGAGATACTGGAAGGCCACTCTGAGGTCTACTGGAAACCTTCTCTTCTCCAGGCTGTGGAACCCAAACTCTCATAAACTGTCCTTATGGCAGAGCTGCTGCAGCCCTTTGAGCATCTTCGTGGCCTCCTCTGGACTTGCTCCAATAGTTCCATGTTCCTCTTTATGGTTTCAGCATCTGCTTCCAGTCCTTGTCACCAACCAATCCAAAATATATCCTTTCCCACATGAGCACACAGTTCTACCTGCACAACTTCCACAGCTACCTTCACGACCCACCTAGGGAGGAGGGTAGGTGAAAAATTATTTTTAAGAGTCCTCTAAAGTAGTCATACCTGAGCCAGCAGTGTGCCCAGGTGGGCAGCAGAGCCAATGGCATCCTGGCCTGGCTCAGGAAGAGTATGGCCAGCAGGACAAGGGAGGTTATTCTGCCCCTATGCTCAGCACTGCTCAGGCCACACCTTGAGTGCTGTGTCCAGTTCTGGGCTCCTCAATTCAAGAGAGATGTTGAGGTGCTGGAAGGTGTCCAGAGAAGGGCAGCAAGGCTGGTGAGGGGCCTGGAGCACAGCCCTGTGAGGAGAGGCTGAGGGAGCTGGGGGTGTGCAGCCTGCAGAAGAGGAGGCTCAGGGCAGAGCTCATTGCTGTCTGCAGCTCCCTGCAGGGAGGCTGTAGCCAGGTGGGGTTGGGCTCTGCTGCCAGGCAAGCAGCAACAGAACAAGGGGACACAGGCTCAAGTTGTGCAGGGCAGGTCTAGGCTGGATGTTAGGAGGAAGTTGTTGGCAGAGAGAGTGATTGGCATTGGAATGGGCTGCCCAGGGAGGTGGTGGAGTCCCTGGAGGTTTTGAAGCAAAGCCTGGCTGGGGCACTTAGTGCCATGGTCTGGTTGACTGGATAGGGCTGGGTGCTAGGTTGGACTGGATGGTGTTGGAGGTCTCTTCCAACCTGCTTGATTCTGTGATTCTATGATAGTGCCAGAAGGAAGCCTGACACACACATCTGTCTGGAAAACTCCTGGGTACCTGAGAGTACAAAATGATAATATTTGGCTCTGACATTAATAATATTTGTTGCTTCTGCTACTCCTTCTGCAGAAATGTATTCTGCCACGTTTTCTTGGCAGTTCCTGGATAAGGAAGGGAAGGAGACTTTAATTTTCTCTGAGGCAGGCTTTATATTTTAAAAGCTCTATAAACATGAGTTTTCCAAAGCACAATCATTGTTCCTGCAGGCATTAATGCTGCAAACCAAGTAATAAGGCTCCGAGCACTAATCAAAACATTCAGAACTGCAAGCTGATAGCAAACAACCTGAAGCCCAAATAGCTCTTGGCACTAAAAATAAATCCAGGCTTGTCTGGGATCTCTGTGGAGCTTTGTAACCCCTATCCCATAAATATTCTTCCATTTTAGCTTTCCAATGAGTTGCTGTTCAGGCTGCTTCAACATCTGTGAAAGAACCAACCCCAGCAGAGGGAACTAATAGGTTTGCAGAGCTGCTGGTGTGTGAGGTCTCATGGTGCCTATAGAAAAAGCTCTGCTTTCAAAAGCCAGCCCAGTTAAGTTTTCCCCTGATCACCCCTACTTAAAAATCACTTTTGATGGAATTTCCCAAAGTATAAAACTTCTGCTTGTTGTTGTATTTCAATATGCTGAGGGATGTCAGCTCTTCTCTTGCCAGAGCTCTTGGCTCTAGGACTAAAGCCCAAGGTAAGGCAGTTATGCTGATGGGTTTTCCCACGGGCACCTTCTCCTTGACACCTCTTTGCTGTTTTCCACTCTTGCCCTAATAACTTTCCCACCATGCAATTATGATTAAAAATAGAATCACAGAATGGGTTAGGTTGGAAGGGACCTCAAAGCTCAGCCAGTTCCAACCCCTCGCCATAGGCCTCCCACTAGAACAGGTCGCTCAATGCTTCATCCAACCTGGTCCTGAACACCTCCAGGGAGGTGCTCAGCTCCCAGCCACCATCCCTGACTATGACATGTGTCTATGGTGCAGGATGTGGCAAAAAATCCCTTCATAGAATCACAGAATCAAACAGGTTGGAAGAGACCTCCAAGATCATCCAGTCCAACCTAGCACCCAGCCTTGCCCAATCAACCAGACCATGGCACTAAGTGCCTCATCCAGGCTTTGCTTCAACACCTCCAGGGACGGCGACTCCACCACCTCCCTGGGCAGCCCATTCCAATGCCAATCACTCTCTCTGCCAACAACTTCCTCCTAACATCCAGCCTAGACCTGCCCTG
>WAAF01002823.1:40098-66767 GCA_013400475.1 Tricholaema leucomelas | reverse complement strand
CTGCTGCTGGACTCAATCCCTTGGTCCAGATGATCAACACAGAGACTGAACAAGACTGTGCCCAGAACTGATCCCTGGGGGGCACCATTCGTGCCAGCTGCCAACTGGATGTGGCACCATTCACCACCACTCTCTGGGCCCAGCCCTCCAGCCCGTTCTGGACCCACACCAGAGCGAATCTGTCCAAGCCAGGTGCTGCCAGCAGCTTGGGGCTGTTCCCCTGCCCTCCTGCCCTGCCTGGCTTGTTCCCCCCTCAGCGCAGCTCTGCCAGCAGCAGGTCTGTTGTTAACTGCTGCCATCCTCCGCGTATGGCTGCCTCTACTGGAGATAATCAGCCGTGAATCACCGAGGGCTCGTTGTGGTGAGGAGGTTAAAAAACCCCCGCTCCACTTTAATCCCTTTCCGCAGCGAGCACATTTAGAAAGTAATTAAAAGGCTGAGCCGCCTTTGCCTGCGTCTCCTCTTCCCCCTCCCCAGGCCAGCAGCGTTTAATTGAGGGCGGCTGAAAGTTGGTGGGAGATGAACCGCGGCTGATAAAGCAGAGGTTGTAATTTCATTCTAGGAGAGGAGCTGCTCTTGCCCGGCTCTTTAGCTGATCAAGGAGCCGTGGTGAAGGGAGGGCTTTTGTCTCATGTCGTTTACTGATGAGCAAACGGCGTTCAGAGAGTCGAATCAGAGGATGCATGCAGGTTGGAAGGGAGCCGCAAAGGTCATCCTGTCCGACCGCCCCTGCAGGCAGCAAGGGGCACCTCTGCTAGAGCTCAGAGCCCCACGAAGTTTGACCTTGAATGTCTTCAGGGATGGGAGCTTCACCACTCCTCCGGGCAGCCTGTGCCAGTGTCTCACCACCCTCATTGTGCAGAACTTCCTCCTGTGCCAGTGTCTCACCACCCTCATTGTGCAGAACTTCCTCCTCATGTCCAACCTAAATCTCCCCTGCTCCAGTTCCAAACCCTTGCCCCTCAGCCTATCCCCACAGGCCCTTCTGAACAGTTCCTCCCCAGCCTGCCTGGAGGTCCCCTGCAGATGTTGAGATGCAGCTCTAAGGTCTCTGTAAAGCCTTCTCTTCTCCAGGCTACGCAGCCCTGACTCCCTCAGACAGATGTTCTCCAGCCCTCTGGTTGTCTTCGTGGCCCTCCTTTGGACACTCTCTAGCAGGTCCATGTCCTTCTTGTGCTGGGAACCCCAGAGCTGAACGTTGTGCTCCAGGTGGGGGCTCACCAGAGCAGAGAGGCAGAATCTTAGTGTGGCCTTTCAGTGTCTTAAGGAGGCTACAAGAAAGATGGGAAAGGACTTTTTAGGCTGCCAGGTAGTGATAGGACTGGGGAGAATGGAACAAAGCTGGAAATGGAGAGATTCAGAGTGGATGTTAGGAAGAAGTTCTTCAGCATGAGGGTGGTGAGAGCCTGGTAGGGGTTGCCCAGGGAGGTGGTGGAAGCCTCATCCCTGGAGGTGTTTAAGGCCAGGCTGGATGAGGCTGTGGGCAGCCTGCTCTAGTGTGAAGTGTCCCTGGGCATGGCAGGGGGGTGGTAACTGGCTGAGCCCTGTGGTGCCTTCCAACCCTGATCGGTTCTATGGTAATCTCCTGTGAGCTGCTGGCCACACTGCTTCTGGTGCAGCCCAGGGTGCAGGGACAGAGCACAGGCCTGGGGTGGGCTTGCTCTTTAAAGCATCAGCCTGGAGAAAAGGCTCCAGGGGGACCTTAGAGCAGCCTCCCAGTACCTGAAGGGGGGTTACAGGAGAGCTGGGGAGGGTTTTTGGCAAGGTCTGGAAGTGACAGGATGGGGGACAGTGGATTGAAGCTTGAGAAGTGCAAATTGAGACGGGAGAGTAGAAAGAAATCCTTTGCAGTGAGGGTGGTGAGACACTGGCACAGGTTGCCCAGGGAGACTGTGGATGTCCCCTCCTTGGATGTGTTCAAGGCCAGGCTGGATGGGACCCTGAGCAACCTGGGCTGGTGGGAGGTGTCCCTGCCCATGGCAGGGGCTGGGTGATCTTTAAGGTCCCTTCCAACCCAAACCATTCCATGAATCCCCAGGGCTTGTGGGCATCCCTGGGAGGTTCAGCTAAGGGGCAGTGGTGGGATGGTGGTCCAGGAGCCTGAGGTGGGTTGTCTCAAGGGCTGGCTCAAAAACCTTGGCAGGCTGCTGGTCTGCTGCCAGAGAGGCAGCGCAGGCCTGGGGCCAGCAATTGCCTTAATTGCCTCTATAGTCCTTCAGCATCCTAATTGCTGTCTGCGCTGTGGAGAGGTGATGGGGGCTGAAGTGGTGGAGCGAGAGGACGATTGAGAGCAGCTGCTGGGTGGGAGGTGCAGGAAGCCGGCTGGGTTCGGGGGATGCTCCCGAGGCTTTTCCCGGGAAGGGGCAATGTAAATGTAACCTTCAGAGCGGCAGCGCAACCGAAGCGCCGCCTGCCCGCGATATTAAAAGGGGATCTGGAGGCAAACAGAGCCTCTCCCCGAGGGCAGGGAGCAAGCAGGGAGTCTGTTTGCCGAGGGATTTGCTGCTGGGCTGAGCAAACAGCTCGGCTCTGCCGCTCGGCTTGCACCGAGCCCAGGTTGTCTCTCGGTGCTGGGAAACCTCTGGAAGCCCTTATTGAAAACTCAACCTTTGAATCGTCAAGACTGGAAAACACCTCTCTGAGATCAGCAGGTTCAACCATCAGCCTAACACCACCCTGGTCCTTGGACCATGTGCCACAGTGCCACGGCCAGAGGTTTCTCGAACACCTCCAAGGATGGGGACTCCACCACCTCGCTGGGCAGCCTTTGCCGGTCCCTGACCACTCTCGCAGCAAAGAACTTTGTCCTCATCTCCAACCTGTCCTTCCCCTGGCACAATTCCAGGCCATTTCCTTTCCTCTATCACCTGCTCCTAGGGAGCAGAGCCCAAACCCCACCTGGCTCTAACCTTTCAGGGAGTTGCCTCCTCCTCAGCCTCCTCCTTCCCAGACCGTGGTCCCCATGGGTGCGGTGTGGTATGGCTGCCGGCCCCAGGGGATGCTCCTGGTGTGTTTGGTGAGAGTGGCAACCCTAACTAATTGGAAGAGGGGAGCTTTGGCTGCTCTTGTCCACGCAGGAGATGCCCTGGCATGAGGGAGAGAAGGGAAAACATCCGCAGGGGCGGGCGAGAGGCACCGGGGAGCTGTCGGGATGGCAGCGGGGGCGAGGAGGGCGTCACGGCCGAGGCAGCATCCATGCTCTCTCCAGCCAGCACTAATGAACTCATTTCATTTTCCTCACCCAGCCGAGGTCCTGTTCCCCTTTCTCCCTCCCTAGAAGCTGAGCACTGAGGCTTCTTTTCACTTTGTTCTGCTGTTTCAATCCAAGTTCCCTTGCAGTGATGCCTTATTAATAAACGCCGGAGCTGCTGCTTCGCCTTCATTTCCCCCTTCTCGAACCAGCATGACGTGGCCCTGGCAGCTTTGCAGCCCTCTTTGCTGTCCAGATGGCTGCAGCACCCATGGGGCATCACCTCCCACCTCTCCTCCCTGGCCCTATCCAGCTGCTGGGTGGAGGAGATCCCCAGTTCAAGCAGGAAAAGGAGCCCAGCAAGGGCATGTCTAAGGGGAAATGTCCACTTAAACCTTGTTTTCTGTGGGCACCCTCTGCACCCCTCTCTAGGAGGCTGACCCCCCCAGCTCTCACCTTGGTTACCCCCTGATGTTTGTCCCCCTCTCCCCGCCACAGATACGCTGTCAGTGCCTCGCTGGTCCCCGCAGATCCCCCGCCGAGACCTGGGAAACTCAATCAAACACAGGTATGCTGCAGCCTCCCTGCCGCCGGGGAATCAGCGCCTCCCTTTGCATCTCTGGGCTGGATGGGGGCGGGGGGGAGCGGCTCAGGACCAACCGCTTCTTTCCTCTGCTATCCCAGAAGCCTATTGAAATTCCATTTCAGTTCTGATTTGCTCTAGATAAGGCTTGAGTGCCTATCGATAAAAGCTGTGCCTTATCCCCGACCTTGCCCAGCCTTCAGCAAATTCCCTATCTCTGGATTATTGCCCTTCCATATCTACCTCCAGAAGGAAAAACACTTCAAATAGCCTTGGTGCTGCTATTCAGTGGCACAACCACTCCTCTGATGGGGTTGGAAATTGAAGTCTCCGCGGCAGGGAGGAGTTTTGGGGGAGTTCTGGGGTGGGTAAAGCTGAAGAACTGTAGCAAGCTGCTGGATAATGCTCATCCTGGCCAATTTGGAGCGGGCTGTGCCCTTCTGTGTAACCACAAAGGAGCCCAGATTCGTGCTTTGGCATCCCTAGAAAGATGCCTCAACACCTGCAGCAGTGTTGGAGGGCAGCAAGGGGAGGATAAACCTGGGCTCGGGAGATCCGCTTGGGAGATGTCCCTGTGAGGAGCAGGGGTGAGGTGGTGCAGCTCCATCCTCTCCCCTGGCCACTCTCCATGTTTCTCTCCACAGGTTTTCCACCAAGTATTGGATGTCTCAGACCTGCACCGTCTGTGGGAAAGGAATGTTGTTTGGCTTAAAGTGCAAAAACTGCAAGTATGGAGCTGCTCACCTTGCTCCTTGATGTTACAGGGGGGGAGAGAAAATGAGTGGCTGGCTGGTGGAGCTGAGCAGCAGCTTGGGTACAGGGAGACCGAGCAGCCTCTCACCAGCCCCTCCTTGCAGGAAGCTTTAATGAGCCATGGGACTGGGTAAAGCTCAGCACCAGCCCCAGGGTTGGTGTGGTGGGGCTGGGAGTGGGGTCCCTGGGGAGGATGCTGCTCACCAGACCTTGGCTCTGCTGGCACCAGAGCTCTGAGTCAGATCCTGACAGCTTCCCTGCTGGCTGTAACCCTTGGCCTGGCTTTAGATGCCCACATTATAGGGGTAAATGTGGGATTATCTGCAGGAGGTGGGGGGAGAGGTGTGCTGGACCACGAGATGAGAGCACCCAGGACTGCTCCAGGCACAGGATGGGTCTTGGGCTGCATCCTCTGGTTGTATCATAGTATCATAGTAGTATGTATCATCAGGGTTGGAAGAGACCTCACAGATCATCAAGTCCAACCCTTTACCACAGAGCTCAAGGCTAGACCATGGCACCAAGTGCCACGTCCAATCCTGCCTTGAACAGCTCCAGGGATGGCGACTCCACCACCTCCCTGGGCAGCCCATGCCAGTAGCCAATGACTCTCTCAGTGAAGAACTTTCTCCTCACCTCAAGCCTAAACTTCCCCTGGCACAGCCTGAGGCTGTGTCCTCTTGTTCTGGTGCTGGCTGCCTGAGAGAAGAGAGCAACCTCCTCCTGGCCACAACCACCCCTCAGGTAGCTGTAGACAGCAATGAGCTCTGCCCTGAGCCTCCTCTTCTCCAGGCTAAACAATCCCAGCTCCCTCAGCCTCTCCTCGTAGGGCTGTGCTCGAGGCCTCTCCCCAGCCTCGTTGCCCTTCTCTGGACACATTCAAGCATCTCAATGTCCCTCTTAAACTGGGGGGCCCAGAACTGGACACAGTACTCGAGGTGTGGTCTAACCAGTGCAGAGTACAGGGGCAGAATGACCTCCCTGCTCCTGCTGGCCACACCATGCCTGATGCAGGCCAGGATGCCATTGGCTCTCTTGGCCACCTGGGCAGCAGGAAAAAATGTCTTGTGGCCTCTGACTCCTGGCCATGCTCTGGCACCAGCCCACCCCAAACCACATTTAAGCTGCAGTGCAACTTGAGTGGGGGGGTGTAAAATTGGGCAGGACTGGAAAAGCATAGGGAGGGAAGGCTGGAGCCACTTCTGCTGCTTTCAGCCCAGTGGAGTCCAGTGTCACACAGCCACCAGCACTGAGTGAAGCTGCTGCTGGAGACAGGATTTGCCTTTTCTAGGGCTGGGTGCTGGTAACAGGCTGCTGGGCTGAGGGTAACCGAGTTAGCTGGAGCTGTGAAGTGACAACCATCTGTGCTGGTGTTGATTAAGTGCTGATGAGTTAGCAAATTGGGATTGAAAGCTGGAGCAGCAAGCCTTGGCTGTCCTGCAGCTGTGGGCTTCTGGAAGGGATATTCTCAAATATTTGTGGTTTTAAAGCCACAAATTCCTTTTGCATTCAGTGCTCCAGCACTGGGAGGCTTTGCTCCTGCTAGGGCTGCTTAGGGCTGGTCCCTGTGCAGAAGGAAGGATGCTGGGAGCTGCCCTCATGATGCTCCTGTTCTGTGTGGGTCCTGCTGCCTCAGGAAAGAGCAAATGAATTCCCTGGGTGTTAAAAGTTTGGGTGAACACCAAGTGTGGGGTTTGCAGGCTGTGCTGTAACCACCCAGCCCTGCTGCTGCCCCTCAGAACTGGAGGGGAAATGAGCAGGTAAAGCAAACAAACAGCTCCCAGAAACTGGAGGGGAGAAATGAGCAGGGAAAGCAAACAAACAGCTCCCAAAAACTGGAGGGGGGAAATGAGCAGGGAAAGCAAACAAACAGCTCCCAGAAACTGGAGGGGAAATGAGCAGGGAAAGCAAACAAAAAGCTCCCAGGAGCTGGGGAGCACCAAGCAGGTGAAACAAATAAAGCCTCCAGAAACTGGAGGGGAATGAGCAGGAAAAACAAACAAACAGCTCCCAGAAGCTGGGGAGGAATAAACAGGTAAAACAAACACAGCTCCCAGAAACTGGAAGGGGAATGAGCAGGTAAAATAAAGACAGCTCCCAGGAGCTGGGGAGGAATGAGCAGGTAAAATAAAGACAGCTCCCAGAAACTGGAGGGGAAGAAGCAGGTAAAACAAAGACAGCTCCCAGAAACTGGAGGGGAATGAGCAGGTAAAACAAAGACAGCTCCCAGGAGCTGGGGAGCAACAAGCAGGTGAAACAAATAAAGCCTCCAGAAACTGGAAGGGGAATGAGCAGGTAGAGCAACCAAACTGCTCCCAGAAACTGGAGGGGGATGAGCAGGTAAAATAAAGACAGCTCCCAGAAACTGGAGGGGAAGAAGCAGGTAAAGCAAACCAACTGCTCCCAGAGACTGGAGGGGAAGGAGCAGGTAAAGCAAACAAACATCCTCCAGATGCTCCCCAAACCTCCAGCACCAGGTTAATACCTCCAGCACCAGGTTAATCTCTTCCTTTCCCTCTAGGAAAGGCTTAGCAATAAAAAGCAACACGTGGAGCTCCTGCATTTTCATTACCCAGCTCATTGGCTTGCAGCCTTCCCCCCCCCCCCCCCAACCTCCACTTCCCTTCCATCTCTCCCCTTGTTTTCTTTTTAGATCCTTTCCTCATTTTTTGGGTCTGTTCCCCAGGGGCTCTCCCTGCTCAGAGCATGAGCCTGGGACTTGTTTCCATCCCTAATTAAGAAGGAACAAAAAGGTTTTGGGGTGATGGGAGCCTGCTTATGCTTATATACATGACCCGTGGGTGAAACCCTCCCTGGACTCCTGCCCCAGCTCTGTGAATGCAGGCAGAGCACTGCAGAATATTCAACGTGGCCGTAAATGCTCTCATTCTTTGTTGTTAAATGTCCTGCTTAAGAAGCCAGGAGGGGAGGGCACAATAGCAGGGATTCATCAGGAGCCAACGAGTGGCAGGGCAGTGACTTCCTCCCCTCTCTGTTGCCCTGCAATTGAATTAAGGATAAAGCAGAGTTAGGGCTGGGTGGGTCAGGGATGGTTCATGGAATGCTTTGGGTTGTGGAAGGGACCTCAAAGCTCCAGCCAGATCCAAGCCCTTGATGTGGGTAGGGACATTTCTCACCAGCCCAGGTTGCTCAAGGTCTCCTCTAGGCTGGTCTTGAGCATCTCCAGGGAGGTTGTGGAGCACAGAAGCACCGAATGTGATCAAAGATCACATTCGGTGCTTCTGTGCTCCACAACCTCCCTGGGCAAACCTGTGCCAGGGTCTCACCATCCTCAATCTGTGCCAGTCTCTCCCCACCCTCACTGCCAAGAATTGCTTCCTCATCTCCAGTCTCAATCTGCCCTCTTGCAGCTTCAATCCATTGCTTCTCATCCTGTCACTCCAAGCCTTTGTCAGAAGTCCCTCCCCAGCTCTCCTGGAGCCTCCTTCAGCTACAGGAAGGCTGCTCTAAGGTCTTTCTGGAGCCTTCTCTTCTCCAGGCTGTACAAGCCCAACTCTTCCAGCCTGTCCCCACTCCTATGGTGGTTTGCCCTGAATGTGGGTCAGTAGAAATGATGGTTTTGGGCACCCTCAGGCTGGCTGGCAGCTGCCTGGTGCCCTGCAGCCAGCAAAGTAAGGGTTTGGGTGTCCTTTTGCCCATTTATTGGGGCAGATGTACCCACCTAGGCTCCTGTTTGCTAGGGACATGCAGTCTCCTAGTCTGTGTCCTAGCCAACCCACCCTGATCCTCTGGGATGAGCAGGACCACTCAAAGGATGTAGGAAGGTCTGTCTGTGGCAGAGGAAGAGTAGGGCTGCAGGAGGGTTTGTCCCTGGCAGAGGAAGAGTAGGGCTGCAGGAGGGTTTGTCCCTGGCAGAGGAAGAGTAGGGCTGCAGGAGGGTTTGTCCATGGCAGAGGAAGAGTAGGGCTGCAGGAGGGTTTGTCCATGGCAGAGGAAGACCAGGCCCACAGGGATACAGGAGGGTTTGTCCATCCTGGGCAACCTGTTCCAGTATTCCACCATCCTCCTTGTGCAGAACTTTCCTCCTGATGTCCAACCTAACTCCCCCCTGCTCCAGTTTCAAACCATTGCCAACAGGCCCTTCTAAACAGCCCCTCCCCTGCCCTCCTGCAGGTAGATCCCCTTCAGATATTGAAAGGCAGCTCTAAGGTCTCCCTGGAGTCTTCTCTTCTCCAGGATGACTTCTTTCAGTCTCTCTTTGTAGCAGAGTCCTCCGACCATCTTTGTGACCTCCTCTGGACCCACTCCAGCAGGTCTAGGATGCTCCCAGAATCACAGAGTCAGTCAGGGTTGAAAGGGACCACAAGGAGCAGCCANCTCCAGCATCTCCACATCCCTCTTGTCCCAGGGGCTCCAGAGCAGAATGCAGTACTCCAGGTGGGGTCTGAGCAGAGCAGAGGGGGAGAATCACCTCCCTGGCCCTGCTGGCCACACTTCTCCTGCTGCAGCCCAGGCTCTGGTTGCAGTGGTCCAGGTGGGGCCGCGCCGCTCCCCTCCCCATCCTCTTTTGCTTCTCACACCCATTTGTCTCTTCCCCGCCAGGCTCAAGTGCCACAACAAATGCACCAAAGAGGCCCCTCCGTGTCACCTGCTGATCATCCACCGCGGAGGTAAGGACCTTCCTTCCCCCCTTCTTTGCCTCCGCGGCTGTTTGCCAGCAGGTAAAGCTTTCGGGCAGCCCCCCCGGGGCGGGGCGGTTCGGGAGCCCCGACGCTCGCTGCCGGAGTGTGGGCTGGAGGCTCCCGAGGCGCTTGGGAGCTCGGTGAAGATGTTACCCACCGTTTTTTCCGCTTGTAGGGAGACGAGCCGTGCGGGGCGAGGCAGATTTGCATTGCAAACCACTTCCACCCACCCTTCCCCCGCCTCCTTTTCTTTTCAGATTCCCTACCGCACGGGGTAAGTCGCAACAGGTTTGAGCCTTTCGCTACCGTCCAGAGCTTAGGGCAGCCGTGCGGGACCCTCTCCTTTCCCCTCTCCTCCCCCCCAAACCCGCTCTCCCCCTTCCCACCCCCCCCCGAAATAAACCCCAAACCAACCCTGTCCCATGCGTGGGTGCATGGGGGTCCGCCTTGCCGATGGAGACGTGGCCGTGCCCGTGTCCGTCCGTCCCCCCCCCGCCCCGCCCCGGCGGATGCGTTTTTGGAGCTGCTTTACCCTGCTCTGAGCCAGCCCCGGAGGAGGGAGAACTTTGCGGCAGGACACAAGGAGCGGCGCTTCCCAACCTCTTTTCTTCTGGATTTTGGAGGAGTGCTTCCCGACGGCCAGAGGACTCAGACCACCTAAGGGAAAGGCTCCCAAGCCCCCTTTTGCCTTGACTTTGAAGCTCTTAAGGCCGTGGCTCTGTGTTAAAACGCCACCAAACCCAGGCTCGGGGGTTACATCGCAGGGGAATGCGTTGGCGTTGGTGGCACCTTGCAGGATCAATGAGGATATGTGGCTCGGAGAGGGGCAACTCTGCAGCCTCCCCTCTGGCCCTCCTCTGCAGCACCTTCGGGGAGAAGAGGGCTGAAGAATCACCCCTGACGTGCTCTGAGCTGCTGCAGACCCTGACCAGGAGGCAGAGACAGCAGAGCCTCACACTGCCGGGGGCCTGTAGGCTCCTGTGATGGGCAGGAGCTGGGGGTTGTGGCTGGGATCTGCAACGCTGCAAGAGCTGGAGCTGCCTGCTGGTGCTTGAGCTTTGGGGTGGCCTCAGCATCAGTGAAGTAGCCTCCCCCCTCTCCCCAAAGCTCTTAAATGGCTTTCCCTGCAGCAAGCCTGTTCTCTAGTCCCCGAGGCTGCAGGCTGGTTCCCCTCCCCCCCGAAAAACCTCTCCTCCAAGAGCAGGGTGCTCTGAGCTAGCCTCTCCCCTCCCTGCCTTGAAACTTTGCAGTGAGGAAGAGGATGGGAGGATGGTGCCTCCTCCTGCTGCCACCCCCAGCTCACGGGGTGGCCACGGTGGCTGCTGGGCCTCCCTGAAATGCAGGGGAGGGGGGAGAAATGCAGCTTTTGTCCCAGCATGGGGGTCTTTAAGCCTCCCCCCCAAACCAGGGGGGATTTGTCTATACCCTGGGGGGCAGGGGTGAGGCCAAAGGCTGGCTGCCACCCTGGGGCAGGAGCTGAGTGGCCTCAGCATTGCTTTGGAGAGCGATTCCAAGAGCGGTTTGCAAGCTCGGGCTTGGACCGCCCCCCCCTCCAAGAGCTGCTTCAAAGCATTGATGTCTCTCCATCTCTCTCCCCTTCCTCTCCATTCCCTCTGCCCCTCTCTCCCCTCTCCCTCCAGCGAGGTTAGTCCGGACAGAGTCAGTGCCCTGCGACATCAACAACCCCCTGCGGAAGCCCCCCCGCTACTCGGACCTGCACGTCAGCCAGACGCTGCCCAAGACCAACAAGCTCAACAAGGTGAGCTGCTGCACCAGCCCTGCAGCCCCCCCCGACTGCCCCCCACCCCAGGCACACACAGCAGCAGAGATTCAGAGTGCTTTGGGTTGGAAGGGACCTCACAGCTGCTTCAGTTCCAACCCCCTGCCCTAGGCAGGGACATCTGCCATAGCCTCAGGTTGCTCAAGGACTCTCATCCAGCCTGGTCTTCAACACCTCCAGGCCTCTTGGGCAACCTCTGCCAGGGTCTCCCCACCCTTGTTGCAAAGAGTTTCTTCCTCCTCTCCAGTCTCAGTCTGCCCTGCTCAAGCTTCAATCCATTCCTCTCATCCTGTCACTCCCTGCCCTTGTCAGATGTCCCTCTCCAGCTCTCCTGTAGCTCTTTCAGGTACTGGAAGGCTGCCCTAAGGTCTCCCTGGAGCCTTCTCCAGGCTACGCAGCTCCAACTCTCCCAGCATATCCCCATAGTGGAGGTTCTCCTGCCCCTTATGGTCCTCTCTGAACTCTCTCCATCAGGTCTAGGTCCTTCTTGTTCTGGGGGCAGCAGGACTGGAGGCAATGCTGCAGATGTGGTCTGAGCAGAGCAGAGCAGAGGGGCAGAATCCCCTCCCCTGCCCCAGTGGCCACACTTCCTTTGACACAGCCCAGGACACAGTTGTCCTTCTGGGCTGCAAGCACACACTGCTGGCTCCTGGCTCACAGGTGTCTCCACAGGTCTCCAGGCACATCCACCACTCAGGGGCTGATGTGTGTGGGTAGGAGCTGCCTGGAAACCTTCTTGGAGCCTTAAATTTAAACAATGATCCCATGGACAGGTGCAGGTTGACAGAGCAGAGCGATGGTGAGCTGAGTGTCCAGGCAGGAGGAGCAGAGCTGCCAACTTTCAGACCAATCTGTGTCCCACCAGCCTTGCTCCATTGAGGTTCTGCAGTTCTGAGCTGAATTTGGGGTGGTTTGAGGTCTGTGTCTCACCATCCTTGCTCCATTGAGGTTCTGCAGTTCTGAGCTGAATTTGGGGTGGTTTGGGGTCTGTGTCTCACCATCCTTGCTCCATTGGGGTTCTGCAGTTCTGAGCTGAATTTGGGGTGGTTTGAGGTCTGTGTCTCACCATCCTTGCTCCATTGGAGTTCTCCTCCAGTTCTGAGCTGAATTTGGGGTGTTTTGAGGTCTGTGTCTCCCCAGCCTTGCTCCATTGAGGTTCTCCAGTCTTGCTCCATTGGGGTTCTGCAGTTCTGAGCTGAATTTGGGGTGGTTTGAGGTCTGTATCACCACCTGAGCCTGCTATAAATTTATCATTACAAATAGACCAAGCCCAGAATTTGATTGTGGCCAAAGCTGGGCAGGTCAGACCTGTCTGTGCATCTGCCTCACTCGGTGCTGCCCTGCTCTGAGAGCAGTAAAACCAGGCCTGGGGCTCTGCTTGATGAAATTTAGAGCCTGCTGCCTTCAGAAAGATGAAATTTAGAGCTTGTTGCCTTCAGAAAATTTCTCATGGGAGGCAGCACAGGGAGAGGCTTTTGCAGGCTGGAAGTGCTCAAAGGAAACTCTTGGTGTGATGTGGAACAGATCATCCAAACCCTAACTTCTCAAAGCCTGGCACAACTCCAAGGTCCTCCTGGACCTCAACATCTTTGGATTCACAGATTGCATTGGGTTGGAAGGGACCCTCCAAGGGCATCCCATCCAGTCCTGCTGCAGTCAGCAGGGATGCCTCTGACCAGAGCAGGCTGCAGAGCTTAAATGTCTGCGGAGATGAGACCTCAACCACATCCCTGGGCAGCCTGTGCCAGTGTCTCACCACCCTCACTTCCTCCTGATCTCCAACCTGAACCTCCCCTGCTCCAGTTGCAGAACCTTGACCCTCGTCCTGGCCCTTCTGAACAGTCCCTCTCCAGCACTGGTCAACGCTTCTCTAACCAGCTTCTCTTTTCTTTCCTTCCCTGTGTCCCACAGGACCACATCCCAGTGCCCTACCAGCCTGACTCCAGCAGCAACCCTTCCTCCACCACCTCCTCCACACCCTCCTCGCCGGCCCCACCTCTGCCACCCAGCGCGACGCCTCCGTCCCCCCTGCACCCTTCCCCGCAGTGCCCACGCCAGCAGAAGCAGTTCAACCTGCCAGGTACTGCCAGCTCCTCACCTCTGTGCCTGCCCCACCAGGAGCAGTTCAGCTTGCCAGGCAGTGCCAGCTCCTCACCTCCGTGCCTGCCCCACCAGGAGCAGTTCAGCTTGCCAGGCAGTGCCAGCTCCTCACCTCCGTGCCTGCCCCACCAGGAGCAGTTCAGCTTGCCAGGCAGTGCCAGCTCCTCACCTCCGTGCCTGCCCCACCAGGAGCAGTTCAGCTTGCCAGGCAGTGCCAGCTCCTCACCTCCGTGCCTGCCCCACCAGGAGCAGTTCAGCTTGCCAGGCAGTGCCAGCTCCTCACCTCCGTGCCTGCCCCACCAGGAGCAGTTCAGCTTGCCAGGCAGTGCCAGCTCCTCACCTCCGTGCCTGCCCCACCAGGAGCAGTTCAGCTTGCCAGGCAGTGCCAGCTCCTCACCTCCGTGCCTGCCCCACCAGGAGCAGTTCAGCTTGCCAGGCAGTGCCAGCTCCTCACCTCCGTGCCTGCCCCACCAGGAGCAGTTCAGCTTGCCAGGCAGTGCCAGCTCCTCACCTCCGTGCCTGCCCCACCAGGAGCAGTTCAGCTTGCCAGGCAGTGCCAGCTCCTCACCTCCGTGCCTGCCCCACCAGGAGCAGTTCAGCTTGCCAGGCAGTGCCAGCTCCTCACCTCCGTGCCTGCCCCACCAGGAGCAGTTCAGCTTGCCAGGCAGTGCCAGCTCCTCACCTCCGTGCCTGCCCCACCAGGAGCAGTTCAGCTTGCCAGGCAGTGCCAGCTCCTCACCTCTGTGCCTGCCCCACCACCCAGGTGCCTGGATATAGGGGAGAGGGTCTAGCACTTGGTGACCCTCTCGTGCATCACTTCTGGAGCAGAAACCTCCCTTCAGGCCTATTGTGATGTTGAAAGCAGAAACCCCAGGAGTGACCTCCAGAGCAGGCAGCAGCATCTCCTTATGGGGCCCTGGGTCTGCTGTTGTTGCCTCCTGGACTTACACTTGGATAGGGAAAAGTTGGAAGCAGAAATGAGCAGCAAAGCTGAGTTCAGGATGATTCAGGGCAGGAAGGAGCTTGGGTGTCTCTGGTCATCTTGAAGAGAAGGGTCAGAGCTTGAGGCTTGATCCAGTTTGGTCTTGAAAACCTCCAGGAATGGAGCCACACAACCTCTGTGGGCAACCATCTGTGTTTGGGGCTACAAACCCCTTTCCAGGCAGGACTTTTCCATGCCTGCTGCCTTCCCTCAACAGCAAATGGGAAACAAGGTCCTACCCCTCCACAAGTGTAACTTGGGTTGGCTTCATTGTGTCTCTGGGGTCATGAACCTCCAAAGAGCTTGTTGGTGGAGCACTTGGGGTGGTGGTGAGGAGTAGCTGATGTGTTCCAGGCACCCAAACAAGCTACATCAGACACAGCCAACATCTGCTGCTGGAGCTCCATCTCTGCAGGGATGGAGGAAGAGGCAATCTGGTCACAGCAGCTGCAGGACAGCAGAGTTACAGTAAAGGGCCAGAAAGGCTCCTGCTGGCCTGAGGAGGTGCTGAAGTCTGTCCCAGTGTGGTTGCCTTTGGGATGGCCTTGTCAAAAGTCCCTCCCCAGCTTTTTTGTAGCCCACTTCAGATCCTGGAAGGCCACAAGAAGGTCACCTCAGAGCCTCCTCTTCTCCAGCCTGCACAGCCCCAACTCTTTCAGTCTGTGCTCACAGCAGAGCTGCTGCAGCCCTCTGAGCATCCTCCTGGCCCTGCTCTGGACACACTCCAGCATCTCCACAGCCCTCTTGTCCCAGGGGCTCCAGAACTGGATGCAGTACTCCAGGTGGGGTCTCAGCAGAGCGGAGCAGAGGGAGAGAATCCCCTCCCTGGCCCTGCTGGCCACACTTCTGCTGCTGCAGCCCAGTTGCTTGGCTTTCTGGGCTGCAAGTGCACACTGCTGGCTCCTGTGGAGCTTCTCCTCCAGCAGCATCCCCAAGTCCCTCTCCTCAGGGCTGCTCTCCAGCCACTCACTGCCCAGCCTGGATCTGTGCTTGGCATTGCCTCGACCCAGCTGCAGGAAGAACAGAGGGTTCAGTGTTTAGTGGCTCCATCATTCACAGAGAAGAGACCTCCCTGCAGACCACCAGAGAGCTTATTTCACATTCTTTGAAGCAGAGATCACTAAAGGAATCCTCTCTCATGGTCAGCAGCATCTCCTCATGGGGACCTGGATGTGGTGTTGATGCCACTACAGCTGAGGCAGCACTGGGAGCCCCTGGAATGCTTTCCTGGCAGTGCTGGAGCAGGGTAGGATCAGACCCTGACAGCTCAGGGTGGGTGGCTGCTCCTTGCTTTCATGCCTGTGGTGAAGAGGAGCTGGTCTGCCACAGGGCAGGACTTTGAGTGCTTTCATCTTGCCACGTGGGAAGTTCTTCATGGCTCACCTCATGGAGGTGGTGATCGTGGGGATTAGGATTTGAGCTTGAGGAGTGCAAAGTGGTGACCTTTTCCTGCCAGAGTCTCCTTTGATCTCAGCTCAGGGTGCTCAGGTCCTGCTGCAGAGCTGAGGTAGGTCTGCAGAGTCTCAAAGCTGGAGAGGAGAAGCTGAGGGACAGTGTTTGAGGTCTTGAAGCTTAAGTAGAAGCTGGCATCAACCTCTGGTGGCCTCAGCAGCTCCATTTTGCTTCGTGCCCACTACCTTCCTGCCCAAGTGAGTCAGTTCAGCCTTTGGACTTTGCCTGCTGGAGGCTACACATCACCCACAGCCCTTTGCAGGGTTCTCCTGGGGCTGCAAACAAGCTCTGACTTCCTTCAGTGGGCCAGGAGGTAGGAATCATAGAATGGGTTAGGTTGGAAGGGACCTCAAAGATCATCCAATTCCAACCCCTTGCTCACTAGAACAGGACACTCAAGGCCTCATCCAGCCTGGTCCTGAACACCTCCAGGGAGGTTATGGAGCACAGAATCACCCAATGTGATCTTTGATCAGCTTTGATCAGCTTGGGTCATGGTGGGGAGAGGAGGGGCATGGGTTGGGGTCTCTCCAGCATCTGCCTCAGGCTTTGACCTTTTGTCTCTTTTCCAGCTTCTCATTACTACAAGTACAAGCAGCAGTTCATATTCCCAGGTGAGTCTCTTCCTGAGCCTCTCCCTTTGGGGAGACCCAAGGGATGCTGGCTGGCTCTGCTAGCCCTGGGGATCCAAGGGATCCTGTCTGGCTCTCCTAACCCTGGAGACCCAAGGGATGCTGGCTGGCTCTGCTAGCCCTGGGGATCCAAGGGATCCTGTCTGGCTCTCCTAACCCTGGAGACCCAAGGGATGCTGGCTGGCTCTGCTAGCCCTGGGGATCCAAGGGATCCTGTCTGGCTCTCCTAACCCTGGAGACCCAAGGGATGCTGGCTGGCTCTGCTAGCCCTGGGGATCCAAGGGATCCTGTCTGGCTCTCCTAACCCTGGAGACCCAAGGGATGCTGGCTGGCTCTGCTAGCCCTGGGGATCCAAGGGATCCTGTCTGGCTCTCCTAACCCTGGAGACCCAAGGGATGCTGGCTGGCTCTGCTAGCCCTGGGGATCCAAGGGATCCTGTCTGGCTCTCCTAACCCTGGAGACCCAAGGGATGCTGGCTGGCTCTGCTAGCCCTGGGGATCCAAGGGATCCTGTCTGGCTCTCCTAACCCTGGAGACCCAAGGGATGCTGGCTGGCTCTGCTAGCCCTGGGGATCCAAGGGATCCTGTCTGGCTCTCCTAACCCTGGAGACCCAAGGGATGCTGGCTGGCTCTGCTAGCCCTGGGGATCCAAGGGATCCTGTCTGGCTCTCCTAACCCTGGAGACCCAAGGGATGCTGGCTGGCTCTGCTAGCCCTGGGGATCCAAGGGATCCTGTCTGGCTCTCCTAACCCTGGAGACCCAAGGGATGCTGGCTGGCTCTGCTAGCCCTGGGGATCCAAGGGATCCTGTCTGGCTCTCCTAACCCTGGAGACCCAAGGGATGCTGGCTGGCTCTGCTAGCCCTGGGGATCCAAGGGATCCTGTCTGGCTCTCCTAACCCTGGAGACCCAAGGGATGCTGGCTGGCTCTGCTAGCCCTGGGGATCCAAGGGATCCTGTCTGGCTCTCCTAACCCTGGAGACCCAAGGGATGCTGGCTGGCTCTGCTAGCCCTGGGGATCCAAGGGATCCTGTCTGGCTCTCCTAACCCTGGAGACCCAAGGGATGCTGGCTGGCTCTGCTAGCCCTGGGGATCTACAGGATCCTAGCCCTGGGGATCTAAAGGGCTGTCCTAGCCCTGGCTGTTGCTCTGGGCTGGGGTTTCTGCCCCAAACACCTGAGCTGTCGTAGGCCTGTGGGGACACTGCAGGGATGGCTGCCCTGAGCTCTGCCCAGCTGTAACTAAAGGGGTAAGGGTAAGGGAGGGGATCTGGGGCCAAGGGCAGGGGCTGGGTGGGATTTAGTCCTTGTGGCTGCTGCCAGCACTGGAGAGGGCTTCTGCTGCCTCCCAGCTGCCTTTCACTCCACTCCTTCCTCCCCAGATGTGGTGCCCGAAACGCCAACCCGAGCCCCGCAGGTGGTCCTGCACCCTGTCAACTCCAACCCTATGTAAGTTCTTCCCCTTCCTCCTCCTCCTCCCCCTCCTCCCAGCTTGTCTCCTCTTCCCATCCCGAGCAGTACATCCTCTGCACCCCTCTGAGCAACTCTGGGTGCTCCCCTGGCTTGCAGCAGCAGTTTGGGGCTTAGGGCTGCCTTTTGGACGGGTTGGGGGTGGATGGGGGAGATGCTTGTGCTGCTTTAACGCAGCTCACAGCTCTGCCCTGTGCCCTGGGGAGGAGAAGCATTGGCAGGAGAGGGCAAGGGATTGATTCCTGACCACAGCCATGCCCCTGCCCAGTGCTTCACCACCAGGGAGAAGCAAAAGGCTTTCAGTCCCAGCCCAAACCCAGCCCTGCTCTCCAGACCCTTCCCCAGCTTCCTTGTCCCTCTCTGGACCTGCTCCAGCTCCTCAATGTCCCTCCTGGAGTGAGGGGCTCAAAGCTGAAGCTAGGATTTGAGGTGTGGCCACACCAGTGCCCAGTACAGGGACATGATCCCTGCCCTGCTGCTGCTGGCCACACTATTGCTGATCCAGGCCAGGATGCTGGTGCCCTTCTTGGCCACCTGGGCACACAGTTGCTTGTCTTGAGCCACCACTGGCCACTTGGGCACACACTTGCTTGTCTTAAGCCTCCACTGGCCAACACCCCCAGGGCTTTCTCTGCTGGGCAGCTTTGCAGCCATTCTGCCCCAAACCTGGAGCACTGCTGGGGGTGGATGTGGCTAATGTAAAGGACTCAGCAGTTGGCCTTGCTGGGACCCATAGCACTGCTGTAGGGCCATGGATCCAGGCTATCCAAGTCCCTCCCTACCTTCAAGCAAATCAAATCCATGGAGCTTACTGAGGGGCACAGCCTCGTGGCATTTTTAGGTGGTTTCCAAGGTCAGGATGACTTTCCCAGAGAGCATCAAGCAAAGTGTGGATGATTTGCAGCCAGAAGATAAGCAAATGGGATTTTTCAATCCTTGGGAAGTGGAGTTTTCCAGGGCAGCAGCCAAAGCTGTCACCTCTGCAGCTGCCTGGGCCAGTTAAATAACATCTCCCACGATCAGGAGCTTCCTGCACCCGAGAGTGAACAGGGAATTAGGGCAATTAGCAAGCAGAGGACCACAGGATGGGAAGAGAATGAGAAGCAAAGGACTACTGGATAGGAAAGGAATGGGATACAGAGGATCACTGAATGGAAAGGGAATGGGAAGCAAAGGACTACTGGATAGGAAGGGAATTGGATACAGAGGACCACTGGATGGAAGGGGAATGGGAAGCAGAGAACCACTGGATGGAAAGGAGATAGGAAGCAGAGCACCACTGGATGGGAAGAGACTGGGAAGTAGAAGACCATTCGCTGGGAAGGGGATAGGAAGCAGAGGACCACTGGGTGGGAAGGGGATAGGAAGCAGAGGACTACTGGGTGGGAAGGGAGTGGGAAGCAGAGGACCACTGGATGGGAAGGGGTTAGGAAGCAGAGGACTACTGGATAGGAAGGGAATAGGAAGCAGAAGACCACTGGATAGGAAGGGAACAGGGAGCCCAGAATCAGTGTTTAGGAAGGCCACAGGAAGCAGAGGCTGTGCAGCAGCTCGGGATGTCCGCAGTGATCCTGGCTGCCTCGAGGCAGGGATGCTGTTAATTAGGTTAATGAGAATAATGATTTAGAATACATTTATATTCTGCCTGAAGCCACTCAAGCTGCCTCAGCTGCTCTTCCCCATGGAATTTCCCTAATTCCCTGTTCACTGTCAGGTGCAGGAAGCTTCTGATCGTGGGAGATGTTAAGCGGTGAACTCCTGGCCCAGGTTGCTGCAAAGGTGACAGCTTTGGCTGCTGTCCTGGAGAACTCCACTTTCCAAGGATTGAAAATCCCATTTTCCTTGTCTTCTGGCTGCTAAGCATCCACACTTTGCATGATGCTCTCTGGGAACCATGGAACCAAGCAGGTTGGGAGAGAGCTCCAAGCTCAGCCAGCCCAACCTAGCACCCAGCCCTGGCCAATCACCCAGACCATGGCACTAAGTGCCCCAGCCAGGCTTGGCTTCAACACCTCCAGCCACGGCCACTCCACCACCTCCCTGGGCAGCCCATTCCAATGCCAATCACTCTCTCTGCCAACAACTTCCTCCTCACATCCAGCCTAGACCTGCCCTGGCACAGCTTGAGGCTGTGTCCCCTTCTTCTGTTGCTGGCTGCCTGGCAGCAGAGCCCAACCCCAGCTGGCTACAGCCTCCCTGCAGGGAGCTGCAGACAGCAATGAGCTCTGCCCTGAGCCTCCTCTTCTGCAGGCTGCACACCCCCAGCTCCCTCAGCCTCTCCTCACAGGGCTGTGCTCCAGGCCCCTCCCCAGCCTTGCTGCCCTTCTCTCAACACCTTCCAGCACCTCAACATCTCTCTGCAATGGAGGAGCCCAGAACTGGACACAGCACTGCAGGGGTGGCCTGAGCAGTGCTGAGCACAGGGGCAGAAGAACCTCCCTTGTCCTGCTGCCCACACTGCTCCTGAGCCAGCCCAGGATGCCATTGGCTCTGCTGCCCACCTGGGCACACTGCTGCCTCCTCTTCAGCTCCTCTCTACCAGGGAAGGTCATTCTGATCTTGGAAACCACCTAAAAATGTGCCCCAGCAATGCCTCGAGAGCTTCAAAAGCCTTGAGGGTGTAAACCTGTCCCTCAGCTCAGGTCAGGCAGGTGACAGCTCCCAGAGCACGGCAGTGGTGCCCGCTCTGCCCCTGGCACTTTGGGCTACAAGGTGGAGACCTGGTTGTGCATTCCCACATCACCAAATCCGGCCTGGAACTTCACCACATCCCATGTTAATGAGTGCAGTAATCGATATTGCTCCTCTGGGAGCACCCAGGGCTACCCCCGCAAGAAGACAGCCCAGGAAGAGAGCCCCTCAGGGGGCTCCACCTCCACCCTCTTTAGAAGTCAATGAGCTTTGCTGAGATGACCTCAAAACGTGGTGGAGGGGAAGGGGAGGATGGAGGTGGCCGGGATGTGGGTGGGAAGGGGATTGCTCTCTCAGCTTAGCAGCCAGCCTGCTGCTTCTCCTCCTGCACCCTCTTAGCCCTGGTGCAGAGGGGTGCTGTGGGAAGCAGGGCTGGAGGTGCACAAGATGGTCTGCAACCCGCTGCTAACTCAGATCGTTCCTCCAACAGCCTGGAAGGGAACCCATTGCTTCAAATTGAAGTGGAGCCCACCTCGGAGGTGAGATGTTCAGGCTTGCTCCTGTGCTCCGTGGACCTTCAGCTTCCCTCCACCCCGGGGGCACATTGCACAGGGGCCAGAGACATTTAACACCTGTGCAGTGCAATTGCTGCTAATTAAATTAACAGCCAGCCCCGGCTCTGCCCAGGCAGCCGTGTCCACACCCCAGAAGGGAGCCTCTCAGGGGCTCCACCTCCACCCTCTTCAGAATTCAATGAGCTGTGCTGAGATGACTTAAAAATGTGGTGGAGGGGAGAGGGGGAGAGGAGAAGAGAGGGAGAGGAGGGTGTGGGCCGCAGCTTTGCAGGGGGGGGTTGTAAGTCCTGGAGAAAGCTCATTCACAGCACGAAGGGAAAATGCAGACCTCTGCTGGGGTGGGGCTGGGCAGCCAGGAGGTAGCAGCTCTCCTGCAGCCTCCTGCAGATAGTCGAAGGCCACTCCAAGGTCTCCTCCAAGCCTTCTCTTCTCCAGGCAGCAGAGCTCCCACTCCCTCAGCCTGTCCTCATAGCAGAGCTGCTGCAGCCCTTTGAGCATCTTCGTGGCCTCCTCTGGACTGGCTCAAAACCAAGCTAGAATCATAGAATGAAAGACTCACAGAGTCAGTCAGGGTTGGAAGGGACCACAAGGATCAGCCAGTTCCACCCCCCCTGCCATGGGCAGGGACACCCTACCCTAGAGCAGGCTGCCCACAGCCTCATGCGGCCTGGCCAGGATGAAGGAGAAGGAATGAGTTTAAAGTGGCAGAGGGGAGAATGAAACTGGATGTGAGGAAGAAGTTCTTTGCAGTGAGGGTGGTGAGAGACTGACACAGGTTGAAGGCAGTGAGACCCTGGCACAAGTTGAGGGTGATGAGACCCTGGCACAGGTCGAGGGTGGGGAGACACTGGCACAGGTCGAGGGTGGTGAGACACTGGCACAGGTTGAGGGTGGTGAGACACTGGCACAGGTTGAGGGTGGTGAGACACTGGCACAGATCAAGGGTGGTGAGATACTGGCACAGGTCGAGGGTGGTAGGACACTGGCACAGGTCGAGGGTGGGGAGACACTGGCACAGGTCGAGGGTGGTGAGACACTGGCACAGGTTGAGGGTGGTGAGACACTGGCACAGGTTGAGGGTGGTGAGACACTGGCACAGATCAAGGGTGGTGAGATACTGGCACAGGTCGAGGGTGGTAGGACACTGGCACAGGTCGAGGGTGGGGAGACACTGGCACAGATCGAGGGTGGTGAGATACTGGCACAGGTTGAGGGTGGTGAGACACTGGCACAGGTTGAGGGTGGTGAGACACTGGCACAGATCAAGGGTGGTGAGACTCTGGCACACGTTGAGGATGGTGAGACACTGGCACAGATCAAGGCTGGTGAGACACTGGCACAGGTTGAGGGTGGGGAGAGCCTGGCACAGGCTGAGGAACTTCTCCCTTGGCCACACTCTCTGACTTTCCACACCCTGTTTGCTTTCCCTTCCCCTGCCTTCGCCCTCTGCCAGAACGAGGAAGGCACCGAGGAGGCTCAGGAGTCGGAGGACGACTTTGAGGAGATGAACCTCTCGCTGCTGTCCACCCGCAGCTTCCCGCGCAAGGCCAGCCAGACCAGCATCTTCCTGCAGGAGTGGGACATCCCCTTCGAGCAGCTGGAGATCGGGGAGCTGATCGGCAAGGGCCGCTTCGGGCAGGTCTTCCACGGCCGCTGGCACGGGGAGGTCGCCATCCGCCTCATCGACATCGAGCGCGACAACGAGGACCAGCTGAAGGCCTTCAAGAGGGAGGTGATGGCCTACAGGCAGACCCGGCACGAGAACGTGGTGCTCTTCATGGGCGCCTGCATGAGCCCCCCGCACCTGGCCATCATCACCAGGTGAGCCCCGAGCCTGCTGCCTGCTGGGCTCGCCTTGGGCTTGCCAGGCGCTTGCCGGGGGTTGGGTTTGGTTTGCCGAGGGCTTACCTGGGCTCAGGTTTGGTTTGCTGGATGCTTACCTGGGCTCAGTTTGGTTTGCTGGATGCTTACCTGGGCTCAGTTTTGGTTTGCCAGATGCTTACCTGGACTTAGTTTTGGTTTGCCAGATGCTTACCTGGGCTCAGTTTTGGTTTGCTGGATGCTTACCTGGACTTAGTTTAGTTTGCGAGATGCTTACCTGGGGTCAGTTTTGGTTTGCTGGATGCTTACCTGGACCTAGTTTGGTTTGCCAGATGCTTACCTGGGCTCAGTTTTGGTTTGCCAGATGCTTACCTGGCCTAGGTTTAGGTTGCCAGACACTTACCTGGGCTTGGTTTTGGTTGCCAGATGCTCACTGGATTCAGTTTAATTTGCCAGACGCTTACCTGGGCTTGGGTTTGACCTCCTGCTGCTCTGGCTGCTGCTGTGGAGCATCAATCCCCTCCAAAGTGGGTCCAGGCAGATCCATCTCCTGTGGAAAGTGATCTTGAGACCGCGATGGTCTGAGACAGGGTCAGGGGAGGTTTGTTTTAACCTGGATCAAGAGTGGTTTGCCTGACCAGGGAGGCTCAGGAATGGTTTGTCTGAACCAGGGAGGCTCAGGAATGGTTTGTCTGAACCAGGGAGGCTCAGGAATGGTTTGCCTGAACCAGGGAGGGTCAGGAATGGTTTGCCTGAACCAGGGAGGGTCAGGAATGGTTTGCCTGAACCAGGGAGGGTCAGGAATGGTTTGCCTGAACCAGGGAGGGTCAGGAATGGTTTGCCTGAACCAGGGAGGGTCAGGAATGGTTTGCCTGAACCAGGGAGGCTCAGGAATGGTTTGTCTGAACCAGGGAGGGTCAGGAATGGTTTGCCTGAACCAGGGAGGGTCAGGAATGGTTTGCCTGAACCAGGGAGGGTCAGGAATGGTTTGCCTGAACCAGGGAGGGTCAGGAATGGTTTGCCTGGACCAGGGAGGCTCAGGAATGGTTTGTCTGAACCAGGGAGGCTCAGGAATGGTTTGCCTGACCAGGGAGGCTCAGGAATGGTTTGTCTGAACCAGGGAGAGTCAGGAATGGTTTGTCTGAACCAGGGTCAACAATGATTTGGTTTAACCTGGATCAAGAGTGGTTTGCCTGAACCAGGGTCAGGCATAATTTGCCTGATTCAGAGAGGGTCAGGAATGGTTAACCTGAGTCAGGGAGAGTCAGGAGTGGTTTGCCCCAGTCGGGGCCAGGAGTGGTTTGCCCGAGCTGGGGTGGGTCAGGAGTGGTTTGCCCCAGCCAGGTTCAGGCTGCTCAGGTGAGCCTGTTTTATCAGCAGGGTTGGACTGGATGGCCCCCAGAGCTCCCCTCCAACCCATGCCATGATGGGATTCCATGGTTCTGTGCCAGGGTGACTGCAACCAGAAGCTGACTCTCCCCACCTGTGAGCTGTTAAAAAGAAACCCAACCCAGGCTTTTTATTTTGGAGCACAAAAGAGGCACCTGGGAGAAGCCAGCAGCAGTTTCAGATCCCCATCCATCAGCTCCTGTCCAAAAGCTTTATGATCAGTCTGCAAACACAGGCATCGATCTGTGCGTCAGAGCTCCCCCCAGCCCTCTGCTCCACCCTGCTGCTGCTGCTCCAGCCTGCTCCAGCCCCCTCTTTGCTCAGCTTTTCACTCCTATTCAACAGCCAAACCTGGGCAACAGGTTCTGCCTTCTCTCTGCCTATGCAGGGTTGTCTGTTCTAATGCCTCTTTAGATCAAAGCAGAGAGGTGACACTTCTGACAGGCTGACAAAACCAGGATAAGTGCTGCAGCAGCTGCTGCGTTAACATCACCTTTGGGATGTGCCCAGTGCTGCTTTGCTCTTCTCCTCTCCTCCACTTGCTCCTTTTCCTTTCTTTTTAAGGTTAGAGTAGAACTTTCTTGGCTGGCCCTAAGTATATATAACCTGTGCTGTGAGGAGCAGCTGAGGGGGCTGGGGTTGGTTAGGCTGGGGGAGAGGAGGCTGAGGGGAGACCTCAGTGCTCTCTACAGCTCCCTGAAAGGAGGCTGGAGCCAGGTAGGAGTTGATCTCTTCTCCCTGATATCAGGTGAGAGAAGGAAAGGAAATGACCTGAGACTGTGCCAGGGGAGGGTTAGGTTGGAGATGAACTAAAATTTCTTTGCTGCAAGAGTGGTGAGGGACTGGCAGAGGCTGCCCAGGGAGGTGGTGGAGTCCCCATCCCCTGGAGGTGCTCAAGAAACCTGTGGCCGTGGCACTGTGCTTTAGTGGCCGTGGTGGGGTTGGGCTGAGAGTTGGACTGGATGACCTCAGAGGGCTTTTCCAACCCAACCAACTCTGTGATTCCACACCCAGGATGTGCAAACCTCCTCAGCTGTGTGCACAGCCCTGGGACCTGACTGGCTGTGTGCTGCAGAGGGATCTTTCCTTCTGGCTGCCCAGAGGTGGTCACTCCAGGATGATTCCCTTTCCCCCTTTCCCCCTTTCCCCCTTTCCCCCTTTCCCCCTTNTCCCCTTTCCCCCTTTCTTTTCCCCTTTCCCCCTTTCTTTTCCCCTTTCCCCCTTTCTTTTCCCCTTTCCCCCTTTCTTTTCCCCTTTCCCCCTTTCTTTTCCCCTTTCCCCCTTTCTTTTCCCCTTTCCCCCTTTCTTTTCCCCTTTCCCCCTTTCTTTTCCCCTTTCCCCCTTTCTTTTCCCCTTTCCCCCTTTCTTTTCCCCTTTCCCCCTTTCTTTTCCCCTTTCCCCCTTTCTTTTCCCCTTTCCCCCTTTCTTTTCCCCTTTCCCCCTTTCTTTTCCCCTTTCCCCCTTTCTTTTCCCCTTTCCCCCTTTCTTTTCCCCTTTCCCCCTTTCTTTTCCCCTTTCCCCCTTTCTTTTCCCCTTTCCCCCTTTCTTTTCCCCTTTCCCCCTTTCTTTTCCCCTTTCCCCCTTTCTTTTCCCCTTTCCCCCTTTCTTTTCCCCTTTCCCCCTTTCTTTTCCCCTTTCCCCCTTTCTTTTCCCCTTTCCCCCTTTCTTTTCCCCTTTCCCCCTTTCTTTTCCCCTTTCCCCCTTTCTTTTCCCCTTTCCCCCTTTCTTTTCCCCTTTCCCCCTTTCTTTTCCCCTTTCCCCCTTTCTTTTCCCCTTTCCCCCTTTCTTTTCCCCTTTCCCCCTTTCTTTTCCCCTTTCCCCCTTTCTTTTCCCCTTTCCCCCTTTCTTTTCCCCTTTCCCCCTTTCTTTTCCCCTTTCCCTCTTTCTTTTCCCCTTTTCCCCTGTTTTTCTTCTCCCCACCATGAAAACAACAACAAAAAAAGAGCAATTTCCTTGGAACTGTTCAAGGAAAAAGAAAATCTCCACTTTGCTGCTGGCAGGCTGCAAGCAGCTGCCCAGCCCTGGAAGGGGCTTTACCCAGCCCTGCTGGAGGGGGATTATTTATAGCAGGGTTTATTTTTACCCAGCCATGTCCTTACGTTTTCCTTCCTGCTCGTTTGTGATATTCAAGGATTGCCTCATTTAGCAGGAAGAAATCTCCCCCTGCAATCACCACAGGCATGAGCTGGGTGGGGAAACTGAGGCGGGAGCTGCCTGGTGGTGTCCTGCTTGGGCTTGATGCTCTGATTTCCTCTGCGTTAGCCATTGAGATGGGCTGGGGCCAGCACTGCTTAAGGCCTTCATCAGTGTCACAGAATCAGAAGAGAGCTCCAAGCTCAGCCAGCCCAACCTAGCACCCAGCCCTGCCCAACCAACCAGACCATGGCACTAAGTGCCCCAGCCAGGCTTGGCTTCAACACCTCCAGGCACAGCAACTCCAGCACCTCCCTGGGCAGCCCATTCCAATGCCAATCACTCTCTCTGACAACAACTTCCTCCTCACATCCAGCCTGAACCTGCCCTGGCACAGCTTGAGGCTGTGAACCCCCTGTTCTGTCCCTGGTTGCCTGGCAGCAGAGCCCAACCCCAGCTGGCTACAGCCTCCCTGCAGGGAGCTGCAGACAGCAATGAGCTCTGCCCTGAGCCTCCTCTGCTGCAGGCTGCACACCCCC
>WAAF01002823.1:16184-40031 GCA_013400475.1 Tricholaema leucomelas | reverse complement strand
CAGGACAAGGGGAGATGGTTTGGAACTAGAAGAGGGAGATTGAGAGTGGAGAGAAGGGAGAAATGTTTGCCACTGAGGGTGCTGAGAGCCTGGCCCAGCTTGCCCAGAGGGGTGGGAGATGCCCCATGGCTGACACCATCCCAGGTTAGGTTATCTGAGGCTGTGAACAACCTGCTCTAGCTGCAGCTGTCCCTGCTGGCTGCAGGGGGCTTGGACTGTGTCACCTTGAAAGATCCCTCCCAAGCCAGTCTGTGGGCCTGGAGTTGTCTCTCAATGCATCTGTCTGGGTGGGAAAGAAAGGGAAGGAATTCAGCCTCTCCTGGTGATGGGAGGTGGTGGCTCCAAGGAGCTCTTCCATCAGAGCTGCTAATAGATTTTCTCTTGGGTAGTGAGCAGTGGGGATGGTTAACATTCATCTTGATTAGTCCTGAGCAGGAGAGAATGTTGAGCCTTGGTGCTGCCAGTGCTGCAGAATGGATAGCAGCAGAGGCAGCAAAGTCCTCAGCCTGCTGGAAACCAAGGGGAAAATGCCAATTGTGGGGGTGCAAACAGGCAAAGGAGAAGTTGGTTTTGACAACGTTGAATGAGGCAAAGCTAGGCCTGGCTTAGCTCATCTCAGCTCCTCAGGGCTCCTGGTGCCAAGCCCCTGATGGTGGCAGTGAGGGCAGGTGAAAGCTGAGCCACCCAAGAGGTCATTCAGAAGGCAAAGCTTAACAGTTTGCTAATCACAGATTGGGTTAGGTTGGAAGGGACCTCAAGGAGCATCCAGTTCCAACATCTCCCACTAGAACAGGTGGCTCAAGGTCTCATCCAACCTGGTCCTGAACACCTCCTTTTCCTCCAGCCCTGATGATTCTGTGACTCTGTAGAGTGCCTACAAAACATCTGGGAAGGGACTTTTTAGGCTCTCAGGGAGTGCCAGGACTGGGGGGAATGGAGCAAAGATGGAAGTGGGGAGATTCAGACTGAATGTTAGGAAGAAGTTGTTGAGCATGAGGGTGGTGAGAGCCTGGCAGGAGTTGCCCAGGGAGGTGTTGGAAGCCTCATCCCTGGAGGTGTTTCAGGCCAGGCTGGCTGAGGCTGTGGGCAGCCTGCTCTAGGGTAGGGTGTCCCTGGGCATGGCAGGGGGGTTGGAACTGGCTGCTCCTTGTGGTCCCTTCCAGCCCTGCCTGATTCTGATTCTGATTCTGTGATGCTCTCATTTGGTGATCCTGCTTTTTTCCAAGCTGCCTTCCAGCTCTGCCCCTTCCCTCCCCAGCTCCTGGGGGTGTATTTGGGGTGGGGAAGCCACAAAGGTCCTGCCTCCCTTCCCCTTGCTCCATCGCTGGGCTTTGGAGCCTGTAGCATCACCTCCTGCCCTGCCTCTGGGTTGTTTTCCCTCCTCTGACTTTTCTGCTGCCTTCCTCCTTCTCCTGGCAGTTAAATAATGGAGCTTGTAGATCATATAATAAATAGGTATTGACCTCCTGCCAGAGGCTGGATCAGGATGGATTGGCCTGTGGGAATCAGCTCCCTCCTGGTCGATAAGAGGCCATCAGGCTGGAGAAACCTTGATAATGACTGACAACAGCAAAGTCAATATAGGTATTAATACATACATTAAAGGGGGATGGATCTTCCACCTGCAGGCAGCCTGGCTTTGGGCAGCTGCTGGAGTAGGGGAGGGTGGGAAGGAGACCAAAACCTTCTGAGTGAAGAGGATGGCAGGGATGGGGGAAGGCAGCTTGAGCTCTGCCAGGGCTTGGACAAGAGGAAGTCTTCATTTCCCCAAAGTGGGGTTGGTGGAGGCCACCCCTGGGATCAGCTTTGGGCCCCTTACTCCAGGAAGGATACTGAGGGGCTGGAGCAGGTCCAGAGAAGGGCAACACAGCTGGGGAGAGGGTCTGGAGAACAGGGCTGGGGAGAAGCAGCTGAGGGAACCTCAGTGTTCAGCCTGGAGAGAAGGAGGTTCTGGGGAGAGCCTGGTAGAGGTGATCCTGCTCTGGCAGGGGGTTGGACCAGATGATCTTTTGAGGTCCCTTCCAGCCCCTGACATTCTTTGAGTCTATGATTTGGGCTCTCTACAGTTCCCTGAAAGGAGGTAGGAGTGAGGTGTGTGTGTGGGGTTGGTCTCTTCTCCCAAGGAACAAGCCATAGGACAAGAGGAAATGGCTTCAGGTTGCCCCAGGGGAAGTTTAGGTTAGACTTGAGGAACAATTTCTTGGCTAAAAGAGTTGTCAAGGCCTGGCCCAGGCTGCCCAGGGCAGTGCTGATGGAGTCTCCATCCAGAGAGGGCTTTCAAAGCCTTGGAGATGTGGTGCTGAGGGCCATGGTTTGGTGGTGCCCTGATAGTGCTGGCTTAAAGGTTGGACTCCCTGATCCTAAAGGTCTCCCTCAGCCCAAAGGACTCAGTGATTCTACCAAACACAAGCTGGCAGCTGAGCAGCAGCCTGAGCTTTGCCACTGCAGCATCAAACCCCTGCTGGTGGCTGTCCCTTAGCTCTGCTCCAGTCCAATCTGCCCCCCTGCAGCCAGCAGGGACATCCCCAGCTAGAGCAGGTTGCTCACAGCCACAACCAACCTCACCTGGGATGCTTCCAGCCATGGGGCATCTCCCACCCCTCTGGGCAAGCTGTGCCTGCCTCTCAGCACCCTCAGTGTCAAACATTTCTCCCTTCTCTCCACTCTCAATCTCCCTCTTCTAGTTCCAAACCATCCCCCCTTGTCCTGGCACAACAGGTCCTGCTCAAAACTCTGCCCCCAGCTTTCTGCTCAGCCTCTTCTAGTGCTTAAAGGCCTCCAGAAGGTCTCCCTGGAGCCTTCTCCTCTCCAGGCTGCACAGCCCCAACTCTCCCAGCCTGGCCTCCCAGCAGAGCCCTTCCAGCACTGCTGTGACCTCCTCTGGCCCAGCTCCAGCAGGTCCCTGTCTGTGCTGAGCACTCCAGAGCTGCCCCAGCACTGCAGGGGTGCTCAGCAGAGCACAGCAGAGGAACAGAATTTCCTCTCTACCCTTGCAACTCATCCTCCTACCTGGAGCAAGAAGAAGCTGCCCAGGGAAATAGATCCCTCCCGTGGCAGTGCCATTAACTGGTTCTCACTAATGGCAATGATCACTCTTCCACTCTTCCAAGGCAGTGTTGGGTTTTCTCCACAGCAGCTGCCTTGCTCCAACCTCTTGCAGCTTTCCCTCTCTCCAGAAGCAGGCTGCTGGTGGCAATTTCTCTTTCCTTCCTGTAGTTCAGAATAGCAGGAGGAGGATGGTGCCATATAGAATACATTAAGCTCCTTCAAAGGCAGGAGGAGGTCAAAGCTCCTTCAGCCAGCCCTGTGCCCCCCAGCCAGCCCTCTCAGAGCCCTCTCCAAAGGCAGCAAGAGGCCAGCCCAAGCACCAAGGGGTTTGGAATGCCTTGTTTGCAGCCAGGGCTTTAAGCCACCAGGGGCTGAGGCTGCTTTGCAGTCACCTTTCTCTTAGCTCTTTTCCCTGTGTCTCTCACCATGCTCTCTGAGCTGCTTGCCCACAAATCAGTAGGGCCAGCAAGGAATGAGCTTCCTGGGGTCTGGAATTTCTCACTTTGGGGTGTTGAAGGGATCCCAGCTAATCGAGTGAGTGTTTCTGGGTATGCTCAGGCAGAGGAAAGAAAGGCACCAAGCACCAGTAAGGAACAACCTGGCAGCCTGTGTGCAGCTACAGCTCTGAATTGATTCATGCTCCTGTGCCAGGCTGAGGTCTTTGATCCTACAGAGGTGCTGGGCATCAATGGAGAGGTGATAGAAGTGGTTGAAGGAGGTTCTCCTGCCCTTCTGCTCTGTCCTAGACAGAGGTTTCTGGTCCACTTCTGGGCTCTTCAGCTCAAGATGAACAAGGAACTGCTGGAAGAGTCCAGTGGAGGCTATGAAGATGCTGAGAAGTGAGGAGCAGCTCTGTGAGGAGCAAAGGCTGAGTGAGAGCCTGGAGCAGAGCAGCCCCAGAGGGGAGCTGAGCAATGCTCAGCAAGAGATGAAGGGTGGGGGCAAGAGGCTGGGGCCAGGCTCTTGTCAGTGGTGCCCAGGGACAGTAGGCACAAACTGGCACCCAGGAGGTTCCATCTGAAGAGGAGGAGAAAGTTGTTTGTTGTGAGGGTGCTGGAGGCCTGGGGCAGGCTGCACAGAGAGGTTGTGGAGTCTCCTTCTCTGGAGAGCTTCCAGCCCCAGCTGGGCACTGTGCTGCTGGGCAAGCTGCTGTGGGTGCCCTGCTGGAGCAGGGGGTTGGACTGGCTGATCCCCAGGGGTCCCTTCTGTCCCCAACCAGTCTGTGTTGTGGTGACACCCATCAGTAGCCAGAAGATGGCCATCAGCTTAGAGATGATGCCCATCAGTATTGTGAGGAAGAAGAGGAGGGGGGGAAACCCCAATGGGAGGGGGATGGACAAGGCATTGGATGGGAGAAAACATCAAGGGGCAGTGCTCCAGCTTCTCCTCACTCTTGCTTCCCAAAGTGTTCCTCTGCAAGTCACTTTGGCTTTCCTCCCATTGCTGATGTCTTCAGCCCACGCTGGTGGAATGCAGAGTGTTTATAAAGCAATTTGGGATTTGGCTTGCTTGGCTGAGCACTCCAAAAACTCATTTTGAACAGACACTTGCGTCTGCAGCAGGGCTGGGGACTGTCCTGGGGCTGAGGAGGGCTACGAGCTGAGGTTGTGCTGTGGCTTGAGAGGGGCTGCTGAGTGCTGGGGACCCTCTCAGAGGAGCTTTGCATCTCCCTGAGCTGCTTGGCCAGCTTGTGCCTGCTGCCTTGCAGCTCTCACTGAGACCTGGGGAAGGAATCTTGGGACTGGAGCAGGGGAGATTCAGGTTGGGCATCAGGAGGAAGTTCTGCACAGTCAGGGTGCTGAGACACTGGCACAGGCTGCCCAGGGCTGTGGTTGAGGCTCCATCCCTGCAGACATTCCAGCTCAGCCTTGCTGTGTCCCTGTGCAGCCTGCTCTGGTTGGAGGTGTCCCTGCTGGCCGCAGGGGGCTGGACAAGATGCCCTCTGATGCAGTCTGTGAGTCTGTGACTTGGCTCATGTCACCAAAAGGGTTGCCAAGGCTTGGAACAGGCTGCCCAGAGGGCAGTGGTGGAATCCTGACGCCTGGAGGGGTTTCAAAGCTGTGTAGAGGTGGTGCTGAGGGTCATGGCTTAGTGGTGACCTCTGGCACTGCTGGCTTAGACATTTGGACTCCACAATCTTAAAGGTCTCTTCCAACCAATCCAGCTCTAGGATTTGGTGACTCCTGCTCTGCTGCTGGCTGGGATGGGCAGGTTTAGAGGACAAGAGTGATATGGATGTGCTGGAAGGTGCCCAGAGGAGGGCCATGAGGGTGAGCAGAGGGCTGGAGCATCTCTGCTATGAGGAGAGACTGAGGCAGTTGGGGCTGTTCAGTCTGGAGAGGAGAAGGCTCCCAGGTGAACTTACTGTGGCCTTTCAGTATCTTAAGTGAACAAGAAAGCTGGGGAGGGACTTTTTAGGCTGTCAGGTAGTGATAGGACTGAGGGAGATGGAACAAAGATGGAAATGGGGAGATTCAGAGTGGATGTTAGGAAGAAGTTCTTCAGCATGAGGGTGGTGAGAGCCTGGAAGGAGTTTCCCAGGGAGGTGATGGAAGCTTCATCCTTGGAGGTGTTTTAAGGCCAGGCTGGATGGGGCTCTGGGCAACCTGATCTAATCATAGAATCAAGCAGGTTGGAAGAGAGCTCCAAGCTCAGCCAGCCCAACCTAGCACCCAGCCCTGCCCAACCAACCAGACCATGGCACTAAGTGCCCCAGCCAGGCTTGGCTTCAACACCTCCAGGCACAGCCACTCCACCACCTCCCTGGGCAGCCCATTCCAATGCCAATCACTCTCTCTGCCAACAACTTCCTCCTCACATTCAGTCTGAACCTGCCCTGGCACAGCTTGAGGCTGTGTCCCCTTCTTCTGTTGCTGGGTGCCTGGCAGCAGAGCCCAACCCCAGCTCCCTTCAGGTAGCTGCAGACAGCAATGAGCTCTGCCCTGAGCCTCCTCTGCTGCAGGCTGCACACCCCCAGCTCCCTCAGCCTCTCCTCACAGGGCTGTGCTCCAGGCCCCTCCCCAGCCTTGCTGCCCTTCTCTGGGCACCTTCCAGCACCTCAACATCTCTCTTGACTTGAGGAGCCCAGAACTGGACACAGCACTCAAGCTGTGTCCTGAGCAGTGCCAGTGTGAGGTGTCCCTGCCCGTGGCAGGGGGGTTGGAGCTGCCTGATCCTTGTGGTCCCTTCCAACCCTGACTGACTCTATGGTTGTGTGTTTGGTTCCCAAGGTGGCAGTTCAGCGGTGAATGGGGCAGGCTCTGTCTGAAGATGCCAATCACCTACCTTTGTCCCTGCTTGCAAACGTGGGTGTGCCATGGCCTGATGCTTGGCTGGCACCTGAATGGCAGGGCTGAAAGCAGACCTCTTGAAGAGGCAAGGCAGAAGCTGCTCTGCCTGCCCCGGGGGAGCTGCGCTTTGTGCCTGCCCCAATGGGGAGCGATTGCTGGGGCGGGCGAGGAGCGAGGGGAAGCGAAGCTGTTGTGCTCTGCCCTGAAAAGGTTGTGCAGGTGGTGGCTGAATGGGCTCAGGTGCTGCATAAAAGGTATCAACCAGGCTTTGTCTTGCTGCTGGCAGCTCCTTATCCAGCAAGGAAGCGCTGACAAATAGCGGTGCGGTGGTCGCTGGCTGAATGCCTTCAGAGGAGTCATTCAGCAAGAGGGAGGAGACAGGCACCTGGGCTGCCTTCCTGGCTCTGCTGAGGCCCTTGGAGCAGTGCTGGAAGGTCTCATGTCCCTGCTGCTGTGCCATGTGCCAGTGTAACCACCTTGGGGCTGAGTGGTGGCTGCTCCCCTCATGCCAGGGCTCACATTGGGTTCCTTTGCTACCTCCTTTCGAGTGTGGTCTTTTCATCAACCAAGTGCTGAGATGGGAATCTCATCCTTGAGGAGCTGCAGGCTCTGCTGCCAGGGTTCTCTCTGCAGTTCAGGCAGGAAGGTGAGGATTTGTCTCCACAAGAGCCTTTTCCAGAGCCCTCATGCCAGGGCTCACCCTGGGTTCCTTTGCTACCTCCTTTCGAGTGTGGTCTCTTCATCAACCAAGTGCTGAGATGGGAATTTCGTCCTTAAGGAGCCAGAGTTCTCTCTGCAGTTCAGGCAGGAAGGTGAAGATCTGTCTCCACAAGAGCCTTTTCCATGAAAAGAGCTGATCTGAGCTCTGCTCAGGCCCAAACTGAGCTCCCTTCTAGCTCTGATCTCCTCAGTGCATTTGCAGTGTCGAGTCAGGGCTAGCACAGACCATGAGCAACTTTCTGTCATGGTTATCTCTGGGGGAGGGAGGGGAAGAAGTGTTGGCTGGAGGAGCTTCTAAGTGCACAGGCAAGTGAGAGGAGGTGGCAGAAAGCCTTTTGCATCTCAGAGCCTACAGCTTGATGGGGTTGTTTGGGCACAGAAATGCCCAAATCCTTTCAACGCTGGGGAGGGAATTCATAGGTTCATTGAATGGGTTGGTTTGGAAGGGACCTTGAAGGTCATCTATGGGAAGGGAATTCTTAGGTTCATTGAATGGGTTGGGTTGGAAGGGACCTTGAAGGTCATCTATGGGAAGGGAATTCTTAGGTTCATTGAATGGGTTGAGTTGGTTTGGAAGGGACCTTCCTTAAAGATCATCTATGGGAAGGGAATTCCTAGGTTCATTGAATGGGTTGGGTTGGAAGGGACCTTAAAGATCATCCAGTCCAAACCACCCTGCCATGGGCAGGGACACTTCCCACCAGCCCAGCTTGCTCAAGGCTTAATCCAACCTGGTCTTGAACACCTTCAAGGAGAGAACATCCACAACCTCCCTGGGCAACCTGTGCCAGTGTCTCACCACCCTCACTGTCAAGAATTTCTTCCTCTTCTCCAGTCTCAATCTGCCCTCCTCAAGCTTCAATCCATTGCCTCCAATCCTACCACTCCAATTCCTTGTCAGAAGTCATAGAATGGTTTAGGTTGGAAGGGACCTCAAAGCTCAGCCAGATCCAACCCCTCTGTGCCATAGGCAGGGACACCTCTCACTAGAACAGGTTGCTTAAAGCCTCATCCAACCTGGTCCTGAACACCTCCAGGGAGGTTGTGGAGCACAGAATCACCCAATGTGATCTTTGATCACATTGGGTGATTCTGTGCTCCACAACCTCCCTGGACAAACTTGTGCCAGGCTCTCACTACCCTCAACCTGTGCCAGCATCTCACTACCCTCAACCTGTGCCAGCATCTCACCACCCTCAACCTGTGCCTGCATCTCACCACCCTCACTTCTTCCTAACTTCCAGTTTCAATCTCCCCTCTGCCACTTCAAACCCATTCCTCCCCCACCTGTCCTTACAAGCCCTTGTCAATAGTCCCTTCCCATCCCTCCTGTAGTCCCCTTTTAGCCACGGGAAGGCTGCTCTGAGGTCTCCCTGAAGCTGAGCAGCTCCATCTCCCACATCCATCATCACTTTGCACCCTTTAAGCCTGGCTGCAAAACCCAAACAGTTTGGGTTGGGTTTTTGTTTTTTTTTTTTTAACCCAATCACTCATTTCCAAGTAGGATTTTGAGTGCTTTGGATCCTAATCTTCAGACAACTTCATCCTTGACTGCAGCCCAAGTCTTGCAGAGGCTGGGAAGTGACTGCTGGATGAGCTGGAGGAGGATCTCGTTCATCATTGAGGGTGTGTAGGGTTTGGAGCCCAGCTGGTGAGCTCAGGGACGTGCTGAGACACCCAAGCAAAGTAAAACCCAGCACTCAGGAGGCAGTTGCAGGGCTAGGAAGATGCCTTCAAGTGCCCACCCCAGCTGGTTGGCATCTGGGCAAGGGCATGGGCAACATCCTTTGAAGGATGCTGTTGGCTCTCCAAAAGCCATGAGGGATGGGACTGGGATTGGTTCTGTCTCGCTGCTTGGCTCAGAGGTTTTGCTCTCTGCCCAGGCAGGTTTGGCTCAGGAGCAGGAGGGGTCCTTTGTGTCTGTGAGCTTCTGAAGAAGCTGAGAATCCCTGAGTGGTTTGGGTTGGAGGGGACCTTCTAGGGGACCTTCTAGGGACCTTTCTAGGGGACCTTCTAGGGACCTTTCTAGGGGGTCTTTCTAGAGGACCTTCTAGGAGGTCTTTCTAGGGGACCTTCTAAAGGGTCTTTCTAGAAGACCCTTCTAGAGACCTTTCTAGGGGGGTCTTTCTAGGGGACCTTCTAGGAGGTCTTTCTAGGGGACCTTTCTAGGGGGTCTTTCTAGGGGACCTTCCAGGGGGTCTTTCTAGGGGACCTTTCTAGGGGATTTTCTAGGGGACCTTCTGGGGACCTAGAATCAACCATGTTGGAAGAGACCTCTCCCTGGAGGTGTTCAGGGCCAGGTTGGATGAAGCCTTGAGCAACCTGGGCTGGTGGAAAGTGTCCCTGCCCATGGCAGGGGTTGGAATTCGATGATGTTTAAGGTCCCTTCCAACCCAAACCACTCTATGAACCTAGGAACCTACTCTCTTGGAATCATGGAATCAATCAGGTTGGAAGAGACCTCTCTCTGGAGGTGCTCAGGGACAGGTTGGATGAGACCTTGAGCAACCTGGGCTGGTGGGAAGTGTCCCTGTCAGAACACTGAGGGTGCTGAGAGCCTGGCCCAGCTTGCCCAGGGAGGTAGGAGATGTCCCATGCCTGGCACCACTGCAGGTGAGGTTGGTTGTGGCTGTGAGCAACCTGCTCTAGCTGGGGATGTCCCTGCTGGCTGCAGGGGGAAGTTGGATGGGATGAGCTGGAAAGGTCCCTCCCGAGCCAGCCCAGGCTGGGAGTCTGTGACCCTATGCAGGTGGCAGAGGTGAGTGAGGATGCTGGGGTGGAGAGCAGAGGGCTGCAACCCTGAGGCCTCTGCTCTGCTAACTGGGAGAGGCTCAAATTGGCAGCTGTGCTCAGCAGAGCCTCTGCCCCAGGCTGTGCCAGGCACTGGTCCCCAGCTTCACCTTTCTAAAGCTGCCTGTGCTCAGCGTGGGTGGCTCTGGAAACACACAACCCACACCCCCCAAACCCAAACCCCATCTCCCCACCTTGTGTTTTTTGGTGGGGGTGGGCAGGAGTGGAGGCAGCCTCCACCCACAGACTCCATTATGATTGTCAAATGGCAATATAGTTTTAATTGGTTTAGATGCTCTCCCCCTCTCCCCTCNCTCTATCCCCCTCCAGCTGCCTTTGGCAATTAAGTCTCTGTAAATAGATTTTACTGTAATTGGCACGAGAAGGAAAATTGGAGGACATTGTACAGTGTGTTGGGCTGGATGAGGGTTTTTTCACACCCCCCTTTTCCCTCCCTGCCTTTCCACTTCTGACTGATTACATCTGTGAGCTTTGTATCCTCTGTGGGGAGGGGGGGACGGGACCTACAGCTCCTTCTTCATGGTGGAAAGGATGAAAAATAAGGAGACTGGAGAAAGAAAGAGGTCCAGGTGCTGTGCTGGCTCCTGGGACACAGAGAAGAGCCAAGGAAAACCAGCCCAGGGTGCTCCTGATGGGGCTCAGCACCCTGGTGAGCAGCAGGAGCTGCTGGGGAGAATGCCCATGCTGAAGGTCTCAACTTGCCTTAAGAGGTAGCCAAAGCTCTCGTGGTGGTTTCCAGCTCCCATGCTGAAGGTCCCAAGCTGCCTTCAGAGGTAGCCAAAGCTCTCATGGTTGCTTTCAGCTCCCATGCTGAAGGTCCCAAGCTGCCCTCAGAGGTAGCCAAAGCTCTCATGGTTGCTTTCAGCTCCCATGCTGAAGGTCCCAAGCTGCCTTCAGAGGTAGCCAAAGCTCTCATGGTTGCTTTCAGCTCCCATGCTGAAGGTCCCAAGCTGCCTTCAGAGGCAGCCAAAGCTCTTGTGGTTGTTTCCAGCTCCCTGCATGGCTTGGGGATGCTTCTTGGTGGGGGCTGGTTTGTAGACCTTGTTTTTATCTTCTCCCTTCTCTGTTCTTCCAGCCTGTGCAAAGGAAGGACTCTCTACTCCGTGGTGAGAGATGCCAAGATCGTCCTGGATGTCAACAAGACGAGGCAGATAGCACAGGAGATTGTGAAGGTATGGGGTGGGGGCAGCTCAGCACTGCTGCACCAGCTGGTGGGCCACAGACTCACAGGGTTAACCAGGTTGGAAGAGACCTCCAGGATCATCCAGCCCAACCTAGCACCTAACCCTTCTCATTCACTACCCCATGGCACTAAGTGCCTCATGCAGCCTCCTCTTCAACACCTCCAGGCACAGCCACTCCACCACCTCCCTGGGCAGCCCATTCCAATGCCAATCACTCTCTCTGCCAACAACTTCCTCCTCACATCCAGCCTAGACCTGCCCTGGCACAGCTTGAGGCTGTGTCCCCTTCTTCTGTCCCTGGCTGCCTGGCAGCAGAGCCCAACCCCACCTGGCTACAGCCTCCCTGCAGGCAGCTGCAGACAGCAATGAGCTCTGCCCTGAGCCTCCTCTTCTGCAGGCTGCACACCCCCAGCTCCCTCAGCCTCTCCTCACAGGGCTGTGCTCCAGGCCCCTCCCCAGCCTTGCTGCCCTTCTCTCAACACCTTCCAGCACCTCAACATCTCTCTGCAATGGAGGAGCCCAGAACTGGACACAGCACTCCAGGTGTGGCCTGAGCAGTGCTGAGCACAGGGGCAGAAGAACCTCCCTTGTCCTGCTGCCCACACTGCTCCTGAGCCAGCCCAGGATGCCATTGGCTCTGCTGCCCACCTGGGCACTGCTGCCTCAGCTTCAGAGCCCCAGAACCCTGAGAACCCTTCTGAGCTGCAGCAGGAAGTGGGAGTGAAGACAAGGAGCATAGGCAGGACATAGGCCACAGGATTCTTGAATACCTCCCAGCATGGGGACTCCACCACCTCCCAGGGCAGCCTCTGCCAGTCCCTGCCCACTCTTGCCACAAAGGAATTTTCCCTCCTCTCCAACCTAACCCTCCCCTGGCACAATCCCAGGCCATTGCCTCTCATTCCATCACCTGATCCTAGGGAGCAGAGCTCAACCCTCACCTCACTGCAACCTCCTTGCAGGGAGCTGCAGAGAGCAACAAGTTGTAAAGAATCTCCAAATGGGATGGCAGAGGTGTTAGGGGCTGGCAGAACTGTTAAGAGGTTGCACAGCTGTTTGGGGCTAGCAGGGGTGTTAAGGAGTGGCAGAGGTGTTAGGGGGTGGCAGAGCTGTTAGGGGTTAGCATAGATGCTAGGGGCTGGCAGAGGTATTAGGGGGTGGCAGAGCTGTTAAGAGGTGGCAGAGCTGTTTGGGGCTAGCAGAGGTGTTAAGGGGTGGCAGAGCTGTTAGGGGTTAGCAGAGCTGTTAGGGGCTGGCAGAGCTGTTAAGGGGTGGCAGAGCTGCGAGGGGTTAGCAGAGCTGTTAGGGGTTAGCACAGATGCTAGGGGCTGGCAGAGCTGTTAGGGGTTAGCAGAGCTGCTAGGGGCTGGCAGAGCTGTTAGGGGTTAGCAGAGCTGCTAGGGGCTGGCAGAGCTGTTAGGGGTTAGCAGAGCTGCTAGGGGCTGGCAGAGCTGTTAGGGGTTAGCAGAGCAGTTAGGGGCTGGCAGAGCTGTTCGGGGTTAGCACAGATGCTAGGGGCTGGCAGAGCTGTTCCGTGTGGTGTGCCGAGTGGCTGCCCCCGGATGCTGGGCACACTGCAGCTCAGAGGCAGAGGCTCTCAGAGGAGAAGCCGGCAGAGGGAGCTGGGTTTTCGCTCATGCCAGGCAGGAGCAGATGAAGGCATTAGTAGGTTGGGAGCTGTTTTCTCACAGATGGTCCCGGGGGTGAAGGCAGCAGGTCTGGAATTTGCAGTGGGATGTGAGCCATACACGAGGGATTTGGCTCTGCCAAGACAAACACCTTCAGCTGCATTGGATGGCATGGGGAGAGGTGCTCCTGGCTGTGCTGCATGAGTGTGGGGGGCAAAGTCCCTGCTGCCTGCCTGGAGCACCCAGGCTGATGGGAAGGGGCTGAGGTGAACCTCTGTGGTGTGCTGGATATCATCTTGGCCCTCGGATGCTCAGGACCCTGCACTGCATCTCGCTCAGGGCACTGAGATGCTGCTCCTTGCACAGCCTCCTTCTCTGGTGACTTTCAAGACCCATTTGGATGTGTTCCTGTGTGACCTGCACTGGATTCTCTGCTCTTGCTCTGGCAGGGAGGTAGGACTTGAAGAGTCCTGAGATCCCAGCACTTTGTGCAGGTGACAGTGACATTTTAAAGGAGGTTTTTGAACCCCCAGCATTATTTCATGTGCTGGGACCCAGAGAAACCTCATTAATCCTGGTGCCTGGAGTGGTCCTGGCACCCAGCTGCAGCTGTGGCAGCTCAGAGACAGGCACAGGATCCTTTCCTTCCTGCAGCATCCCTTAGCAGAAGCTCATCAGGATTTACTGTCCAAGGAGTGTGCTCAAATCCTCCTCAATTACTAGCTTGGGGATTTTGCTCTCCTTGGCTGTCCCTAAACCCTTCCTGCAGGAATTCTGTCCTCTCCCTGGGCATTTGCCTTTGAGGATTTGTGGAGTTTTCAAGTTGCTTACCTAATTTTCCCAGATCTGTTTCTGAATTTCACAGCTCCCAGCCCCACACTGGCTGCAAGCTTAGAGAACAGATTCTTGTTCCACTGCCTGCTTGGCTACAGACTCACTGAACCCCTGCATGATAGGGGTTGGAAGGGACCTCTGGGCATCAGCCAGTCCAACGCTCCCTGCTCAAGCAGGGCACCCACAGCAGCTTGCCCAGGGTCACTCTGCCCAGCTGGGGATGGAAGCTCTGCAGAGGAGGCTCCACAACCTCTCTGGGCAGCCTGCCCCAGGGCTCTGCAGCATACTCACACCAAAGCAGCTTCTCCTCCTCTTCAGATGGAACCTCCTGGGTTCCACTTTGTGCTCACTGCCCCTTGTCCTGTCCCTGGGCACCACTGACAAGAGCCTGGCCCCAGCCTCTTGCCCCCCACAGGACCTTTCTCTCTTGCTGAGCATTGCTCAGCTCCCCTCTGGGGCTGCTCTTCTGCAGGCTCTCAGCGCCAGGGCTCTCAGCCTTTGCTCCTCCCAGAGCTGCTCCAGGTCCCTCAGCACCTTCATAGCCTCCACTGGGTCCTCCACAGTGGCTTCCTGTATCTTTTGGGCTGGGGAGCCCAGGACTGGACCCAGGAGTCCCTGACTAGGGAAGAACAGAGGGGCAGGAGAATCTGTCTCAGCCACCTGCTGGCCACATTCTTCTGAATGCCCCAGGGGACCACTGTCGACGAGGGCACAGTGCTGGCTCAGAAGGAACTTGTTGTCCCCCAGCACTCCCAGGCCCTTCTCCTTGGAGCTGCTTCCCAGCAGGTCCCCCCTCACCAGCACTGCTGCAGGAGGTTGCTGCTCCCCAGGGGCAGGATCCTACCACTTGCCCTGGTTGTACTTCATGAGGCTCATCAGTGCCCAGCTCTGCAGCCTGTCCAAGTCAGTGGTCAGTGTCAGTATGGGAAAAGCTCAGAGATGAATCCTGGTGGAAATGCAGAGAATGAATCTCCCCAGGGCAGTGTCAGACAACTGAGAGAGTGGTCAGGCACTGGAACGAGCTGCCCAGGGAGGTGGTGGAGTCCCCAGCCCTGGCTGTGTTTAAGGGTGGCTTGGATGTGGTGCTTGGGGCTATGGTTTAAGGTGAACCTTGTAGAGTAGGGATCTAGGTTGGACTTGGTGACCCTGAGGGCTGTGTCTGTGCCTGTGTGGTAAGGAACAGTCACCTTTTCTTGGAGGGAGGATTGAAAGTTCATGGAGGGACCTGGGTTTAATTATCAGCTAAACCCAGGGGTTATGAGGAGAGGCTGAGGGAGCTGGGGGTGTGCAGCCTGCAGAAGAGGAGGCTCAGGGCAGAGCTCATTGCTGTCTGCAGCTCCCTGAAGGGAGGCTGTAGCCAGGTGGGGTTGGGCTCTGCTGCCAGGCAGCCAGCAACAGAAGAAGGGGACACAGCCTCAAGCTGTGCCAGGGCAGGTCTAGGCTGGATGTGAGGAGGAAGTTGTTGGCAGAGAGAGTGATTGGCATTGGAATGGGCTGCCCAGGGAGGTGTTGAAGCCAAGCCTGGCTGGGGCACTTAGTGCCATGGTCTGGTTGACTGGACAGGGCTGGGTGCTAGGTTGGGCTGGGTGAGCTTGGAGCTCTCTTCCACCCTGCTTGATTCTATGATCTCCCCACCTGGGTGTGTTTAAGGGTGCTTGGGGCTATGGTTTAAGGTGAGTCTTGTAGAGTAGGGTTCTAGGTTGGACTTGGTGACCCTGAGGGGCTGTGCCAGCCTGGGTGTGTCTGTGACTCTGTGATATTTGCTCTTAAGCAAAACTGGAGCAGGCTCCCAAGAGAGGTGCTGGAGTCTCCATTCCTGGAGGGGTTTCAAAGAGGCAGAGAAGTGGTGCTGAGGTTTAGCACCAGCCTGAGTAGAGTTAGAGGCTGGTTGGACTTGGACGAGCTTAAAGACCTCTCCCGAGGGAAGCTGTTCTATGATCCCATGGTTTTCCTGCCTCATTTGGCACTTACCCTCTGGCAGCTTCCTCCAGACTAAGTTTCCCTCGGTCTGGCTATGAGGATGCCAGGCGAGGCAGCCCTGCTGCAGGCAGGCAGGATGCCTCTCACCACCCTCCCTGGCTGTCCCGTGGAGCTGAGCAGCGCCCGCCTGGAGCAGCCTGCTCCATTTGCTGCTGCTGCTGCTGCTGAACAAGCCTGGCGCAGGGGACTTTGGATCTCCCACCCGTGGCATCATTAGCAAGACTTTTAATTAACCCCCAGGCAGCTTTTCCTAGGGGAGAGGAATGGAGGCAGGACTCCTGCAGGGCTGCTTGGCAGGCTGGTGGTGCCGGTGTGTGCTAATGGCTGTGCTGGGGTAAGCGGCGGCGGCGGTGGAGAGCTTTGACTTATTACCCTTCTGCTCCCAGCTCCGAAAGAGAACTAAGGCAAGAACATCATCATCAATTTCTCAGCAGAGGATTTCAGGAGAGTGACTGCCACTTTGCTTGGCTGCTCATTTCCCTTGCCTAGCCAATTAGTCAGGAAGATGAGTGGGCGCTGCCGCAGCCCAGGCGCCGCAGTCCCAGCGCCCTCTCTGACTGCTGAATGGCTTAGCCTGGAAAGGGCCTCAGAGAGCATCTACTCCACCTCCCTGACATAGAATCAAGCAGGTTGGAAGAGAGCTCCAAGCTCAGCCAGCCCAACCTAGCACCCAGCCCTGCCCAATCAACCAGACCATGGCACTAAGTGTCCCAGCCAGGCTTGGCTTCAACACCTCCAGGTGCAGCGACTCCCTGGGCAGTGCATGCCAATGCCAATCACTCTCTCTGCCAACGCCAATCACTCTCTCTGCCAACAACTTCCTCCTGACATCCAGTCTGAACTTCTGGAGAAGGGCAACAAAGCTGGGGAAGAGTCTGGAGAACAGGGCTGGAGAGGAGCAGCTGAGGAAGCTGGAGGTGTTCAGCCTGGAGAAGAGGAGGCTGAGGGGACCACAGGCTCATAGATGTCAGGGGTTGGAAGAGACCCAAAGAGATCACTGAATTCAATCCTCCTGCCAGAGCAGGACCATCCAATCCAGCTCAGGGCACACAGGAACACATCCAGACAGGCCTGGAAAGGCTCCAGAGAAGGAGACTCCACAACCTCTCTGGGCAGCCTGTGCCAGTGCTCTGGGACCCTTCCAGGCAAGAAGTTCCCCCTTGTGCTGAGCTGGAACCTCCTGTGCTGCAGCTTCCATCCATTGCTGCTTGTCCTATAGCTTGCTGAAGGGAGGCTGCAGGGGGGTGGGGGTTGGGCTCCTGTCCCCGTGGAACAAGTGGCAGGATGAGAGCAAAGTGTCAGCTGCACCAGGAGAGGTTTAGGTTGCCCCAGCCTGGCCCAGGCTGCCCAGGCCAGCTGTGGAGTTCCCACCCCTGGAGGGGTTTCAAAGCTGTGGAGAGGTGGTGCTGAGGGCCATGGCTTAGTGGTGCCCTGGCAGTGCTGGGCTAAGGTGGGGGGAACTCGATGATCTTCCAGCCCAAATGACTCCATCATTCTGTGCTGCCTTCCCCACTTTGGGCTGTTTTCTCTCTCTTCCCCCCCAGGGAATGGGCTACCTGCATGCCAAAGGCATCCTGCACAAGGACCTCAAGTCAAAAAACGTCTTCTATGACAATGGCAAGGTGGTGATCACAGACTTTGGCCTCTTCAGCATCTCAGGAGTCCTCCAAGCAGGCAGGTAGGACATGGGGTGGTGGAAACCCCTCTGCTTCTGTGCTGGGAACACAGGCAAGGAGCCCCAACCTCCTCCTCTCCAAAGCCTTCTTGGGACTGTAGTCTCAGCAGCTGCGAAGACAAAGCTACCTTGGAGTGTGATGGAGCTGCCCCAGGGATCTCACCCCCTCACCTTCAGGGGTTTACTTTTGAGGAGGCCTGCTTGGGGAAAACAGCAAGCAGGGAAGCTCCTGCAGAGCTCCTCTGCCCCACAGCCTCCTGCAGAGCTCCTCTCTGCCCCACAGCCTCCTGCAGAGCTCCTCTCTGCCCCACAGGCTTCTGCAGAGCTCCTCTGCCCCACAGGCTCCTGCAGAGCTCCCCTCTGCCCCACAGCCTCCTGCAGAGCTCCTCTGCCCCACAGCCTCCTGCAGAGCTCCTCTCTGCCCCACAGCCTCCTGCAGAGCTCCTCTGCCCCACAGCCTCCTATAGAGCTCCTCTCTGCCCCACAGGCTCCTGCAGAGCTCCTCTCTGCTCCCCCAAAATGCTACTCCCCAACCCATCCAGCCTGGCCAGGTTCCTCCTCAGGGCTCTGCTACCCTCCAAGAGCTCCACAGCTGCTCCTAGCTTGGTGTCATCTGCAAACACACCGACTGCAGCAGGGCCAGCAGAGCTGCTTCCCTCCCTGCCCTTTCCCTACTGTTCTGATCATAATCCTCCAGCATTTGCTTCTCCTCCTGCTTCTGGGCTAAGGAATGGTGCAGCCAGACCAGCAGCTTGGCTTGGGGTAGTCCCATCCCTGTGGCTGTCTCTGGTTGCTCTGGTGACCTTTTGGGTGCTGCAGACATCTGCCCAGGGTGTCTGCCCCGAGCAAGATGCAGGGAACACAAGAGCCAAGCCGAGGACGTGTGCAGTGCTGTGACATTCCCTTTTGGTCTCTCTGGGTTTGGAATGCAGCCCATTTGGTGAATGTTCCTGATGAAATGGCTTTTCCCCACCCCCCCTCTTCCCAGTGTTTTGGGAGGATTCCCAGCTGCAGGCCTTGCTGGGCAGCAGGTTTCAGCAGCCATGGAGAGGGAAAAAAGCAAAGCTGGGGAGGGAAGGAAGCAGAAGAGAGGGGGAGGGGGAAGAACAAAGGTTTTAGTTTCCTTTTCTGTTCAAACTAGGGGAAAAAAGGAGTGTTGCTGACTTTTCCCAGTGGGAAAGGGTTTTTCTCCTTCCACCCTTTGTGCCAGGAGCAGCATGGGCCAAGTGAGGGTGGTGAGAACCTGGCAGGGGTTGCCCAGGGAGGTGGTTGAGGCCCCACACCTGGAGGTGTTTAAGGCCAGGCTGGCTGAGGCTCTAGGGTAGGGTGTCCCTGGACATGGCAGGAGGGTTGGAACTGGCTGCTCCTTGTGGTCCCTTCCAACCCTGACTGATTCTATGGTTCTGTGACTCTAAGTGCAGTGTTATCAGTGCTGGCAGCTTGAGCAGGATTCCTCTGGCAGTGCTGGACCTTTTGGCCTCCATCACCCCACCTGATGGGATGTGTGTCTGGAGAGGCTGTGGTAGCAAATCATCACTTGATAGTGCAGGTGCACCTTGGCAATGATGGATTTGTCTAAGCCCTGTGGGATGAGGTGGAAAGATTAGAGGCAAAGGTGATGGTCTCATCTCCAACCCGTGTCTCTTGTGGCAGTAGGATGGAGAGGTGGAAAGGCTGAGAGCCTGGAGAAGAGCAGCCCCAGAGGGGGTCTGAGCAATGTCTCTCGTGGCAGTAGGATGGAGAGGTGGAGAGGCTGAGAGCCTGCAGAAGAGCAGCCTCAGAGGGCATCTGAGCAATGCTCAGCAAGAGAGAAAGGTCCTGTGAGGGGCAAGACGATGTGGCCAGACTCTTGTCAGTGGTGCCCAGGGGCTGGACAAGGGGCAGTGGGCACAAAGTGGAACCCAGGAGGAGAAAATTCCTTGGTGTGAGGGTGCTGGAGGCCTGGAGCAGGCTGTAGAGAGGTTGTGGAGTCTTTATCTGCAGAGCTGGCGACTCCACCTGGCCATTGTGGTCCTGGGCAAGCTGCTGTGGGTGCCCAGCTTTAGCAGGGGGATTGGGAGAGATGTTCCCCAGAGGTCCCTTCCCACCCTGCAGGGGTTCTTGGATTCTCTAGAGAAGTTCCATGGCTGGAAGGATCTGGACTGAGTCATCCTGGGATTGTGTACACAGCTGTGGAGGGAAAAGGCAGCCAAGAGCTGGTGGTGGAGCTTCTCAGCTCACCTCAGGGGCTGCTGGAGATGCCTGCATGTGGATGGTGTCCCCTGGCCTCAGGCTGTGGTGCCTCTCCTCACTTCCTAGTGAAGATGCTCGCAGGGATGCGGCGGAAGGATTAGAGGCAAAGGCGATGGGCACAGCCCCGGGCCAAGCCCTGCCTCTGGCAGCAGCCAAGCCCTGCCCTTGCCCTTGGGTAAATATCAGCTGGGTTTGGCACAAACTTTGCCAAAAGCTCAGGGAGGCCAAGAAATCCAACAGTGCTGCTGCTCTCCCTGCAGCAGAGAAGGGAGCTGTAGCAGCTGGGTGTGAGGTTTGGGAGCCTCACTCCTGCCAGAGTGAGGTTTCAGTGCTAAAAGGGTCTGGGCATAAAACAAGGCCAGATTTTGCCAGGGATCTTTGCTGTGAAGGTCAGAGATGGTCTGGAGATGAAAAAGGGTGAGGAAATAGGGTGCCTGATGGGGTGCATCAATGGGTGAGCAGCTCTGCTGGTGGTTGTGGTGCCACTTGAAGCATCATAGAATGGTTTAGGTTGGAAGGGACCTGAAAGCTCAGCCAGTCCCAACCCCCTGCCATAGGCAGGGAGATGAGCAGGTTGGGGGTGAAGTCAGGCAAATGTTTGTCATGAAACCCCAAATTGCTGGATGTGAACCACATTTGGGGTCATGTTAGAGCTCAGCCATAGCTGCTGGAAGCTCAGAACTGCAGCTGTGTGCTGGGGGCTCACAGGAGCTCTGCTGAGGGATGAGGCTGGGCTCACACAGGAGCTGTGCAGCCAAGTCCAGTCCCTGGGAGTCATAGAATGGTTTGAGTTGGAAAGGGCCTTAAAGATCATCCAGTTCCAACCCTCCTGTCACTGGCTGGGACACCTTCCACTGAACCAGGTTGCTCAAAGCCTCATCCATCCCTCTTCAAGGGATGAGGTGTCCACATCGTCTCCTCTTCTGCTGTCTCACCACCCTCACAGTAAAGAACTTCTTCCCAAGGACCAATCTAAACCTGCTCTGCTCTAGTTTCAAACCGTTGCTCCTTCTCCTGTCACTCCAAGCCCTTGGTGAAAGTCCCTCCCCAGCGCTCCTGTAGCCCCCTTCAGGTGCTGGGAAGCTGCTCTAAGGTCTCCCTGGAGCCTTCTCTTCTCCAGACATCTCCAGCATCCCCAGGTGAGCCTGGACAGCGCTCCTGGGCGACTGGAGCCAGCAAACATACAAGCCCTGGCTACGCTGCTGGTCCTGCTGAGGCTGGTGGAGCTGATCTGAGTGCTTCCTGCTGCATCCTGCTCCCTGCTGCCTGCCCAAGGATGAAGCCTGAAGGCACTGGCAGGGCTGACCACACTTTTGCTCTAATTGCCCTGGTGCTTAATGCTGGCTTCTAATTAAGAGCTGCACAGCTGGAGGGTGGCAGCGGCGGCTGAAAGCCTCCCCCTGAACCAAAGTGCTCTCCTCTGGAGCTCTTGGGGCTGGAGGGTCTGTGCCTTGTCCCAGCTGCTGATTGCATCTGTGCCTTTGCCACAGCAGGTAGAAGAGGAACTGTCAGGCCTGGGAGCAGGCATGCAGGGGTAATCAGGGGTTCTCTGGACCAGCAGCAGCCAGGAAAGCAAATGGGCTCCTGGGGGGCATGAAGAAGAGTGTGGTTGAGGGAGGATCTCCCTGCCCTTATGCTCTATCCTGGCCTACTCTAGGTCTACCCTAGCCTAAACAGGCTGCACCTGGAGTCCTGAGTCCATCTCTGGGCTCCCCAGTTCAAAGGAGGCAGAGAACTACCTGAGGGAGTCCTTAAGGGAGGCTGCAAAGCTGCTGAGGGGCCTGGAGCAGCTCTGTGAGGAGGGAAGAGCCCTGGGGCTGAGAGCCTGCAGAAGAGCAGCCCCAGAGGGCATCTGAGCAATGCTCAGCAAGAGAGAAAGGTCCTGTGGGGGGCAAGAGGCTGGGGCCAGGCTCTTGTCAGTGATGCCCAGGGATAGGACAAGGGGCAATGGGCACAAACTGGCACCCAGGAGGTTCCGTCTGAAGAGGAGGGGAAATTTCCATAGTGTGAGGGTGCTGGAGGCCTGGGACAGGCTTTGCAGAGAGGTTGTGGAGTCTCTTTCTCTGCAGAGCTTCCAGCCTCAGCTGAGCATTGTGCTGCTGGGCAAGCTGCTGTGGGTGCCCTGCTTTAGCAGTGGGGCTGGACTGGCTGATCCCCAGAGCTTCCTTCCCACCCCCACCCTGCAGGGATTCTTGGATTCCCTAGGGAGGTTTTGTGGCTGGGAGGATCCAGACTGAGTCATCTTGGGATTGTGCACACAGCTGCAGAGGGAGAAGGCAGCCAAGAGCTGGTGGTGGAGCTTCTCAGCTCACCTCAGGGGCTGCTGGAGATGCCTGCATGTGGATGGTGTCCTCTGGGACCCAAGCTCTGCAGGTTTGGCCTCGGGATGAAGTTCAGGAAGATAAATGCCCACTCAGCCATCCCTTACCTCTGCCCTACCTTTGGGAGGGCATCAAAGCACAAAGAGGCAGAATTTCCTTGCCCTGTAGGTCAGGAGGCTGATCCTCCCCTAGCTTGGAGTGCCACAGGACAGTGCCAGTTAGCTCCTGCAAAACTCTGCTGTGAGATTTGGGCTTGGGTGAAGGATTAAGCTGCTTCATGTTGGCATCACCACCAGTGGTCCCTGGCTGGGGACCCTTTGTAAGCCTGCTGTGTATCCTAGGTGATATAAAGGATGAAGGAGCAACCAATGTCATCCTCAAGTGTTGGCCAAAGGACCTGGATGTGTCAATACTAAGCAGGGGGACCTGGAGGAGGTAGAGGTGGTTGAGGCTAGCTGAGAGGCTGCTGATTATAACGAAGCCAGGCTGCTGCCATGGGAGCTTTGGGCACAAAGGTGAACTGGAGAGGTTGTTTGAGGCCAAACCACTGATTTCCAGGCCATTATTACAGGTTGGGTTTGGTTAGAAGAGGCCTTTAGAGGCCCCAGGTCCAACCTCCTGCTCAAACCACAGCTCAGGCACCAGCACTGCTGGGCTTTACCTCAGGTAATGCTTTGCCCCTGCTCTTTTCAGGTGCTTGGGTGCAGTGGCCGCAGGGAGTGCCATGGCAAACCCTGCAGAACTATCACCAACCCAGCAGAACTGAAGGTCCCCCTCACCACCAGCCTGTGCCCAAATCCTGCCCTGCCACCTGGCACAGAGCCACCATTTCTCAGAGCAGAGTTAAAGCCCAGCTTTGCAAGCAAGCCCTGGGGAAAACACAATCACAGAATGGCAGGGGCTGGAAGGGACCTCCAGAGCTCATCCAGACCAACCCCCCTGCCAGAGCAGGATCATACAGGAACACATCCAGGCAGGGTTTGGATATCTCTAGAGAAGGAGACTCCACAGCCCACCCTGGGCAGCCTCTTCCAGGGCTGTCACCCTCACAGGGATAAAAATTCTCCTCATGTTTACGTAGAACTTCCTCTGCCTCAGCTTCCACCACTGTCCCTTGTGCTGTCCCTGGGCATCACCCAGCAGAGCCTGGCTCATCCTCCTGGCACTCACCCTGCACATCTTCATAACCATGGCTGAGGTCACCTCTCGGTCTCCTCCTCCCCCAGCAGCACAGCCCCAGCTCCCTCAGGCTCTCCTCCTACCAGAGCTGTTCCATTCCCTTCAGCATCTCTGTGGCTCTCTGCTGGACTCCCCCAAGCAGTTCTATGTCCCTCTTGAACTGGAGGGCCCAGAACTGGACCCAGTACTCCAGATGTGGCCTCAGCTGGGCAGAGTAGAGGGGCAGGAGAACCTCTCTCGACCTACTCACCACAGCCCTTCTAATCCACCCCAGACTGGCATTGCCCCTCCTGGCCACAGGAGCACATTGCTGGCTCATGCTCACCCTCCCATCTACCAGGACCCTCAGATCCTTTTCCCCTTTGCTGCCTTCCAACAGCTCAGTCCCCAACCTATCCTGCTCCCTGGGGTAGTTCTCTCCCAAGTGCCAGCCTCTCCCCTTGCCCTTGTTGAATTTCAGTCCATTTCTCCCTGCCCTCCCTTGCAGCCTGCCCGAGTCTGGCTGAATGGCAGCACAGCCTCCTGGCGTGGCAGCCACTCCACCCAGTTTGGTGTCTTAACCAGGCTTAAACAGCCTGGGGAGAGGGATTGGGGGCGGGGGGAGGGCGTTGGGGTGCTGTGCCCCTCTGTGTCAGCCATGGCTGTGTGTCTCTGCAGGCGGGAGAACAAGCTGCGCATCCAGCACGGTTGGCTCTGCCACCTGGCCCCGGAGATCATCCGGCAGCTCTCTCCGGACACCGAGGAGGACAAACTGCCCTTCTCCAAGCACTCAGACGTCTTTGCACTGGGGTGAGTCACACATCCGTCACACAATGTCACACAATGTCACACAGTGTCACACAATGTCACACAATGTCACACAATGTCACACAGTGTCACACAGTGTCCACAAATCCATCACACAATGTCACACATCCGTCACACAATGTCACACTGTGTCACACA
>WAAF01002823.1:0-14535 GCA_013400475.1 Tricholaema leucomelas | reverse complement strand
AGACACAACCATCACACAATGTCACACAGTGTCACACAATGGCACACAACCGTGACACAACCATCACACAATGTCACACAACTGTCACACAATCACAGAACGAAGCAGGTTGGAAAAGACCTCTGAGACCACCAAGTCCAACCTAGCACCCAACCCTTCTCATTCACTACCCCATGGCACTAAGTGCCTTGTGCAGCCTTTCAAACACCTCCAGGCACAGCCACTCCACCACCTCCCTGGGCAGCCCATTCCAATGCCAATCACTCTCTCTGCCAACAACTTCCTCCTAACATCCAGCCTAGACCTGCCCTGGCACAGCTTGAGGCTGTGTCCCCTTCTTCTGTCCCTGGCTGCCTGGCAGCAGAGCCCAACCCCACCTGGCTACAGCCTCCCTTCAGGGAGCTGCAGACAGCAATGAGCTCTGCCCTGAGCCTCCTCTTCTGCAGGCTGCACACCCCCAGCTCCCTCAGCCTCTCCTCACAGGGCTGTGCTCCAGGCCCCTCCCCAGCCTTGCTGCCCTTCTCTCAACACCTTCCAGCACCTCAACATCTCTCTGCAATGGAGGAGCCCACAACTGGACACAGCACTCCAGGGGTGTCCTGAGCAGTGCTGAGCACAGGGGCAGAAGAACCTCCCTTGTCCTGCTGGCCACACTGCTCCTGAGCCAGCCCAGGATGCCATTGGCTCTGCTGCCCACCTGGGCACACTGCTGGCTCATATTCAGCTGTTGACCTTTACCCCCAGGTCCCTTTCTTCATGGCTGCTCTCAGCCACTCTGTCCCCAGCCTGTAATGCTGCATGGGAAGTCCCTCTTGTTGAGTGGGCAGGCTGCAGAGAACTGCTGTGGTTGTGTCAGGTGTGGGCTGCTTGGAGCAGCTGGGAGGGGATGGAGACAGCATTTGCTGCCTGCAGGGATCCCCAGGGCAGGACTCAGGCAACCTCCCTTTGAGACATCTTGAGTTGAACTCCCTCCAAGTCCACAAACCCTCTGGTGTGAGTATGGACTGGCTGGCTTCAAGCAATGGGATCTGGAGCATACTGGGGCTGCCAGTGTGCTGTTGGCTACCCTCTGCTTACTCCTGGAGTGGGTAGTGATGAGAAGGCACTGAGGGTGCAGAGGGTTGAGGGTGCAGAAGGTTGGGGATGCAGAGGATTGGGGATGCAGAGGGTTGGGTTGCAGAGGGTTGGAGACAGAGAGAGTTGGGAGCACAGAGAGATGGCTGCTCTCAGCCTTTGGATGCAGAGGGTTGGAGACGGAGAGAGTTGGGAGCACAGAGAGGTGGGGGGCAGAGGGCTGGAGGCACAGAGCGGTGGGATGCAGAGGGGTGGAGATGCAGAGAATTGGGAGCACAGAGGGTTAGGGATGCAGAGGGTTGAGGTGCAGAGGGTTTGGATGCAGAGGGTTGGAGATGCAGAGAATTGGGAGCACAGAGGGTTGGGGATGCAGAGGGTTGGGGTGCAGAGGGCTGGAGGCACAGAGAGTTGTGATGCAGAGGGTTGGGGTGCAGAGGGCTGGAGGCACAGAGAGTTGTGATGCAGAGGGTTGGGGTGCAGAGGGCTGGAGACACAGAGAGTTGGGAGCACAGGGCTGGGGATGCAGAGTTGGGCTCACAGGTCTGAGAGTCTCCACATCCCCAGATCCCACCCCCGGCCAGCTGCGGAGGGTCTGGCAGAGGTGATGGGGAGAAGAAATGCCAAAGGGCTGAGAGGTGGAGAACTGCTGAGTGCCCTTCAGCAAAGCGGCTCCTCCATTGAGCCGAGCACAAACCTGCCCTGAGGGCAGGAGCCTCCCTCCTGCCCCACTAAAGCCTTTCTGGGGGCGGCCGCAGCCTTTTTTCAGGCGGTGGATTAATTTTCTGGTGGCTGCAGGGATTAGTGTGTGTGGGGCTGCTATCAGAGCTGATAATTCCATCAAACCCACAGTAATTACAGCTCCAAAGGATCTCCCCCTCCCCACTCCCCCTTCTTCCTCGAGGTATAACTTCAGCACAAAACTGAAGAAGTAATTAAGGGACTGTATTGAGCTGAGAGGCACTGACTTAGACGCAGCTTTTCCTTGTCCTTTCAAGCCTGAGCTCTGCCCTTACATCGAGCTTGAGTTTCCTCAGAAGATGAAAAGATTTCCCCCACCCCTCTACTTTCTTCCTCTCTTTTTGTTTCTGTTCCTGCTGCCCTCTGCTGAGCTCAGGAGGCTCAGGGATGATCCGGAGGGTTATTGCCACCGCTGCTTGCCCGAGGGGATTTGGGGATGAGTGACAGCCAGAGGGAAAAAAGCTTTTAAAGAAGTCAGGAATGTGAAATTCGAGTGGTGTGTGCCTGGGGAAGCCTGAGGGATGATGGAGCAGGAGCAGGGAAGTGATGGTGCCCCTGTGCTGGGCACTGCCGAGACCACACCTCAAATATTGGAGTCTGTTTGGGGCTCCTCACTCCACTGAGAGGCTGAAGCAGGGTCGGAGAAAGGCAACAAAGGTGGGGAAGGGTCTGGAGGACAGGGCTGGGGAGGAGCAGCTGAGGGAGCTGGGGTGGCTCAGCCTGGAGAAGGCTGAAGGCAGAGCTCATTGCTCTCTACGGCTCCCTGAGAGGAGGCTGCAGTGAGCTGGGGGTTGGGCTCTGCTCCCTAGGATCAAGCGATCCCAGCAGCTCAGGTGTGGCCTGGCCAATGCCCAGCACAGGGAGATCTCACCTGGTTGGAATTTTGGGAGGTGTACAGCCAATCTGTTCCTGTTTTTCCCCAAACCAGGAGAGCCAATTTCCAAACCCAGGGATCTTCTCTTCCCTTTATCATACTCCCTTCACCAGAGTCTGCCGCTCCGGTGCCTTTTCCACCCCGTTTCTTGCTGCTTTAACTGGTGCTAATGACATCCCTGGAAGGGAAAAGCAGCTCCAGGGAATTTTCCTTGGGAATCAGGGTCAGTGCTGCAGGAGTCAGAGCTCATCCAGCCTTTGGCTGCCAGGAGATGAGGATGGGAAAGCCTCAGGTGGTAGCGGGGGTGGAGGAGTGTGGGGGCAGGCTCCAGGATCAGCCAGAGATGGCCTTGTTTTGGGATAGTCCCTGGAATTTGGGAGTCCTCATGGAAAAAAAGAGGACTTGGCTAAGTGATGAGAGCAGTGAGGTGGCAGATGGCTGGGGGTTCACGTGTGCCATCACCTGGTGAGGGCACTGGGGTTGGCTCATGCCGTGGCTTGGAGCTCTTTAGAGCTGGGAAGGGACTTCTGACAAGGGTTTGGAGTGAAAGGACAAAGGGCAACAGATTGAAGCTGGAAGAGGGAAGATTTAGATTGGAGATTAGGAAGAAATTCATTCCAGGGAGGTTAGGGAGAGGCTGGCACAGGTTGAGGGTGGTGAGACCCTGGCACAGGTTGAGGGTGATGAGACCCTGGCACAGGTTGAGGGTGATGAGACCCTGGCACAGGTTTGCCCAGGGAGGTTGTGGAGCACAGAAGCACCGAATGTGATCAAAGATCGGTGCTTCTGTGCTCCACAACCTCCCTGGAGGTGTTCAAGGCCAGGTTGGATGAGGCCTTGAGCAGCCTGAGGCTGGTGAGAGCCCCAAAGGATGGAGTGGCAGTGAACACTGTGCCTTGTCCTTCCCCAGCACTCCCTGCCCTGAGCAGTTGGAGCAGGTAGCTGAGTTCAGAACACCTCAGTCAAGTCAACAGCTTCAGTTTCTCCCTCAGGAAAAGAGGGGAGAGCTCTGTAAATGAGCAATGAGCACCTCCTGTCCTGTTGGGGATGAAGCAGCTGCTGGATGGTGGTGATTTTCATGGAATCATTGGGGGATAACTTCTAAGGTCATCCAGTCCAACCCCTCTGCAATCAGCAGGGATCAGTTGCAACTAGAGCAGACTGCTCACAGCCCCAAACAACCTGACCAGGCATGGGAACATCTTCCACCTCTCTGGGCAACCTGGGCCAGGTTCTCACCACCCTCAGTGTCAGGCATTTCTCTCTTCTCTCCACTTTCAACCTCCCTCTTTCAGTTTCAAGCCATCCTCCCTTGTCCTGGCACAAGAGGCCCTGCTGAGAAGGTGGTGCAGGGAGAAATGGTGGATGTGGGTGCAATGGCCACATCTATCCCTCCCTGGGGCTCAGTCTCTTCTCCCTAGTACCAGCTGATAGGAGAGGAAATGACCTGAAATTGTGCCAGGGCAGGGTCAGGTTGGAGATGAGGAAAATTGTCTTTGTTGCAAGAGTGGTCAGGGATTGGCACAGGCTGCCCGGGGAGGTGGTAGAGTCCCCATCCCTGGAGGTGTCCAAGCAATGTGTGACACTTGGGGGCATGGTTTAGTGGCCATGGTGGTGTTGGGTTGCTGGTTGGACTGGGTGATCCCCAGAGGGCTTTTCCAAGCCAAGCAACTCTCTGATCCTATTGTTTCTCTTCTCTCTAATCCTCTCTGTCTCCTAACAGCACAATCTGGTACGAGCTGCACGCCCGGGAGTGGCCCTTCAAGACGCAGCCAGCAGAGGCAATCATCTGGCAGGTGGGAAGAGGGATGAAGCCCAACCTCAGCCAGATAGGGATGGGCAAGGAGATCTCGGTAGGTGGCGTGGGGCAGGTGCTGGAGCCTTGTGTCTGTGTGTCCATGGAGGGGAGAACCTGCTCCACCAGCTCACAGCCTGGCTGCAGGCTCTCTTTGATAAGGACCCTGTGCTGCTCAGGGCATGCAGCAAAAAAAGGGAGCACTCCCTGCCCAGCTGGTGAGGCTCTGTGCTGCTGCTGGGGCACAGCTATCAGCTCCCCTTCATGAGGATGTGCTGGTGGATGTGGGGTCCTTTTGCATGTCCCCCCTAAGAGGATGTGCTGGTGGATATGGGGTCCCTTTGCATGTCCCTTCCATGAGGATGTGCTGGTGGATGTGGGGTCCCTTTGCATGTCTCCCCTAAGAGGATGTGCTGGTGGATGTGGGGTTCCTTTGCATGTCCCCCCTAAGAGGATGTGCTGGTGGATGTGGAGTCTCTTTGCATGTCCCCTCCATGAGGATGTGCTGGTGGATGTGGGGTTCCTTTGCATGTCCCTTCCATGAGGATGTGCTGGTGGATGTGGAGTCTCTTTGCATGTCCCCTCCATGAGGATGTGCTGGTGGATGTGGAGTCCCTTTGCATGTCCCCTCCATGGGGATGTGCTGGTGGATGTGGAGTCCCTTTGCATGTCCCCTCCATGGGGATGTGCTGGTGGATACGGGATCCTCATGGGGTGGACACATCCTCACCACCCCAGCCCTTCAAAGGGTTGTGGTGATGGAGGAAGTGATGTCCTCATGGGGTGGACACATCCCCAGCATCCCACACCTACAACAGTTCCTGGTGATGGAGCTGATGTCCTGACTGGGTGGAGACATCTCCTCTGCTGCAGCCCTTCTGGAGAAGGCAGTGATGGGCTCCTTGCAGGACAGATGTTGGCCCCAGGGTTGTTGTGGCAGAGGAACTGGCTCTGCTTGCTCATGCTCTCACCCTGTGCTGGCTACAGGACATCCTCCTCTTCTGCTGGGCCTATGAGCAAGAGGAGAGACCAACCTTCACCAAGCTCATGGACATGCTGGAGAAGCTGCCCAAGCGCAACCGTCGCCTCTCCCACCCCGGGCACTTCTGGAAGTCAGCAGAGTAAGTCTCTGTCCCTGCCTGTCCCTCCCGTGCCAGCTCTGCCTGCCCTCACTGTTGGACAGCTCTTGTTGGCGCTGAGGGAGTACAGGGAGAAGCTGTGGGGACATTTGATGCCATCTCAGTGGGCAAGGGAGGGTAGAAAGGGTGCTCACAGAGTGGTGTGCCCGTGGCAGCTGCCACCAGAGTGACAGGACCCTTAGGACGTTATGGGGGTTGGAGTAGAGAACCTTCAAAGCTACTTTCCAACCCAAAGCATTCCACAATCACCTCTGGGAACAGCAGCCAGGGCTCCTGTGCCTGCCTGTGCAGTTTTCCTTCCTGGGAGGGTGGTTTTGCCTTCTTTTGCCCACATTGATCTATCTGTAGGGGGCAGATAATCTGCCATAGGTCCCTCCCCAGACCCACAGCTTGTGTCACCCTTCACATCTTCCAGCAGGGAGAGAAGGGGAAGGTCTCTTCTCCTGCAGACAGCTTGTGGCCGAGTCCTGCTCCACTTCACTGCTTGGGCTTAGTCACATCTCCCTGCTTCAGCAACCCAAACGGGTCCCCAGTCAGGGGGTTGGATCTGGCGTGGTGGCCACAGCAGGCAGGACGTAGAACCCCTTAGGAACTCACTTTCTTCCCTGGATCCCATCAGATCGTGGCAAACAGGACCAAAAGCCCAACCCCTGTAGGGGCTGCATGCACCAAGGTGATTTTTGCCTTCTGCCTGAACTGTGAAGGGTAGAAATAGGGATGGAAGGAAGGAAGGAAGCAAAGGTGAGCTTAAGGGAGAGAAGTGAGAGCACTTCAGGCTGCTTCAAGCATCCTTCCTGAACCCCTTCAAGGGTTGGAGATGTCGATTCCTCTTCCTGCATCTGATAAGCAACCTCCTGCCTTCCTTATCTGCAAGTGAAACTTGGGTAGCCTCCAGGCTGTGGGCAACAGCCAAAGCTGCTGGAGTGTCCCCTGTGTCACCTCCCACCCCTGTGTGCTTGGGGCTGATGTAGGGCTGCTGGGAAGAGCACAAAGCCAGGGGTCAGCTGCCCCCCGAATCGCCCGGAACCTGAGCTGTTCATCAGGAGGGAAGTTAATTAGCAGGCACCAGGGTAGCTCTGGCTGCCAGGCAAGGTGAGCTGGAGGTTGATGGCCCCCAAGGCAGCAGGCTGTGTAATTGCTTGGTTTGGTTTGAGAAGGCTTTTGCAATCACCCAGCCACGCTCTACCTGCCACCAGCTTCTCCTTTAATTACAGCCTCCCCTCTGCAGCTGAGTGTGAGGGGAGGGAGGAAGCTTCAGCTCAGTGCTTGCCTCCCATCCCAGCTGCCTCCTTCCTTAGGGACCTGGCTCCAGTCACTGCCTCCAGGCAGAGGGACTCTTTGTAAGGGCCTGTGGTGATAGGACAAGGGGCAATTGTTTGAAAGTAGAGCAGGGCAGGTTGAGGTTGGNCACCACTCTCAACCTGTGCCAGTGTCTCACCAATCTCAACCTGTGCCAGGGTCTCACCACTCTCAACCTGTGCCAGTCTCTCACCACCCTCACTCTAAAGAACTTCTTCCTCACATCCAGTTTCAGTCTCCCCTCTGCCAGTTCAAACCCATTCCTCCTCCTCTTGTCCTCACCATACCTTGTCAGTAGTCCCTCCCCAGCCCTCCTATGAGTCCCCTTCAGAACTTCTTCCCTAGGAGGCTGCTGAGACACTGGCACAGGTTGCCCAAAGAAGCTGTGGCTGCCTCATCCCTGGAAATGTTTAAGGCTGGGCTGGATGAGGCCCTGAGCAAGCTGCTCTATGGCAGCTGTGTGCCTGCCTGTGGCAGCAGTGGTGAAGGCTAAATGATCCTGAAGGTCCTTTCCAGTTCAAGCCACTCAATGATTCTCTCAGGTCCCAGCTTCCCCACGAGGTCTCTTCTCACCCAGGAGCCAGCTGAGCTGGACCAAGGGCACAAGGGGCAAACTCCCCTGTGGGTGTCCTGCTGTTGGCAGAAGCTGGGTGGATGTGGCTGTATGAAGGGAACAAAGCTGGAAATGGGTAGATACAGACTGGATGTTAGCAAGAAGCTCTTCAGCAGGAGGCTGGAGCTGCTCTGCCATGAGAGACTGAGGGGGTTGGGGCTGTTCAGTCTGGAGAGGAGAAGGCTCCCAGGTGACCTTATTGTGATGTTTCAGTATCTTAAGGGGGCTACAAGAAAGCTGGGGAGGGACTTTAGGCTGTCAGGTAGTGATAGGACTGGGGGGGGATGAAACAAAGCTGGAAATGGGGAGATTCAGACTGGATGTTAGGAAGAAGTTCTGCACCATGAGGGTGGTGAGAGCCTGGCAGGGCTTGCCCGGAGAGGTGGTGGAAGCCTCATCCCTGGAGGTGTTTAAGGCCAGGCTGGATGAGGCTCTTACCAGCCTTGATCTAGTGGGAGGTGTCCCTGCCCATGGCAGGGGGACTGGAACAGGCTGATCCTTGTGGTCTCTTCCAGCCCTGATTCTCTATGATGCAATGAGGCTCTGAGCAACCTGCTCTAGTTGCTGACTACAGGGAGGTTGGATTGGTCCTTTCCAACCCAAACCAGTCCGAGATGTGGATGGGGTCCTCCACAAGCTCCTTCTCTAGGCAGTGCTAAACCCAAGGGCAGCCTGCACCGGGGCAGCCCCAACCAGGCTGGTGTGGAAGGTTGATGCCTGCACCCATGGGCAGCTCCAGGGCAAGCCCACCCCGGGGAGGCTTCTTCCATCCAGCTGCCCTGCCGAACCCCACGGTCCCGTGGGCTGAAGCACTCAGCACTGACTCTGCCCTGCTGTGTCCCTTGCAGGCTGTGACGGGAGGAGCCGAGGGACAGTGCCTTCCTCCCGTGGCCGTTCTCCTCTTCCTCTCCGCTTCCCAGCCCGGCGCTACGGAGGAGCAAGGGGCACCACGTGCTGCCAGCAGGGTGGGGAGCAGCCTCTTCACCCCGCAGTGTTTCACCCCGGGAAGCCTCTCTGCAAGGGCTGGAGGAGCCGAGCTGGGGGCCGAGGCGTGGGGGACCCCCAGCTGCGGTGGGACCGGGACCATGAGCAGCTCTCCGTGCGCACGGGATCGGCTCTCAGGCCGCTGCCCCAGCGAGGGCAGAGCCAGTTTGGGTTGGAAAAGAGACCTGGAGGATCACCAAGTCCAACCAACCAGGAGGCAGTGGCTTCAGTTTACCCCCAGGGCTCCTCTGATCCCGACCAGCATGGTCAGCGTTGGGGATGCTGGGTTGGGGAGGGCTTGGCCTCGGTTCTCAGTGGGTTTGTTTCATCTCCTTTGGGGCTTTTCTGTTTCTTTCTTTTTGCTTCTCTCTTTTTGCTTCTTTTCTTTTTGCTTCTCTCTTTTTGCTTCTCTCTTTTTGCTTCTTTTCTTTTTGCTTCTTTCTTTTTGCTTCTCTCTTTTTGCTTCTCTCTTTTTGCTTTTCTTTTTGCTTCTCTCTTTTTGCTTCTCTCTTTTTGCTTCTTTCTTTCTTTTCTTCTCTCTTTTCTTCTTTCTTTTTTTCTTTCTGTTTCTTTCCTCTTTCTTTCTTTCTTTCTTTTCTTTATCTTTTCTTTTTTCCTTTTTGATGAAGAGAAGGAGGAAACGTTGCTGATTCAGAAGTTTAACACTGGAGCCAGCCAGGGCCCCGGGGGGGAGTGGTGGTGGTGGTGGTGCCACTGCTATTAGCTACCCCCTGTGGGGCAATGTATCTGCAGAACCAGAGCTGGAGGAATCCTGCTCGCCCCTCCCCACTCCCACCCCTGCCCCAAGCCTTGACAAGGCCCTTTGTGGGCAGTGGTGACCTTTTGCAAGTGGCTTCTTTACCTCCTGGCTGTCCTCACTTATGTTTCCCCCCACTCAGGTCTCCCTCTCAGCAGGACACATCTCCACATTGCCATTAATTCAGCCATTTGTCCCAGCGTGTCTCTAATCAGCCAACCTTTCCCTCTCCCCCACCCCCTCCCCAGCCTTGCTTTGCTCTTGGCTTCAATCCTCACTGCCCAAGCCCTGCCTTTGGGGATGCTCCAAGGCTGGGCAGAGTGAAGCAACCGGGGTTGGGCTCTTTTCCTTCTCCCGTTGCCTTCCCCAGGCTCATCACCAGAGCCAGGGATGGAGATGTGCTCTGGTTGTACAGAGCATCTCCCTTTCCAGCCCTGAACATCTCTGCTGGACCAGCAGCCATGCCCAGCAGTGTTTCCCCCTGCAGATTCATCTCCCAGCAGCCAAACCCTGTGGAGATGCTCTTTGGAGCAGTGTCTCAGAGCCTGTGTAGCCACCTGAATGCTGTGTGCTGGTATTTCCCTCCCCCTCTCAGCTCAAATGGGCCCTCAAGCCCACTTAGAGGAGCTGTCAAGCAACCAACGATAGCAAATTGTGTTTTCAGGCCTTTATTGAGCATAATTGCTTGACAGGAACCATCCTGAATAATTCAATCCTACTCCAAGTTAGCTTTAATTTGGTGGCATGATGAAGCTCTGCAAAAACTAAACCAGCCCTGGTTTGTTTGCTGCTCCTCTCACCACCACCACCACTCCCCCCCCCCCCACTCCCCTACCTCTGCCAGCGTTGGAGCCACTTTAGCATAAGTGAATGAAGATTAGAAACCTAATTGCAGCTAGGAAGAGATGGTGCAGTGATTGTGGGGGTGTGTAGGAAGGGGCTTTTGTGCCTCCCAATTTGCACACGTGCAGATGTACAAACTCTGCAGCAGGCAGGCAGGAGGAGGGGGGGAGGATGTTCAATCTGGCCTCCAAGTGCTGGCAGAGGCTGGAAGGCTCCTGCAGATGCTCTGGGGGTATTTGCTGTGCCATGTGGTTGTTTCTTGCTCTCAGCTGTTTCTGCACGAAGCAGAGATGAGAGAGGCTCACCTGCTCCTTGCCTTTGGTGCTGAGGGTGAGCGAGAGAAGCGAAAGAGGGGCAGGATGTGCCTTGGTTTGTTCTAGCTGCCCCCTCCCCACCCCTGCAGAGGGCAGCCTGGGCTCTTGGTGGGCCCCTGGGGGTGGTGCTGCCAAGCTCGGGGTGGTTGGCTGAGCATCATCTCATGTCCCTGAGAAAGGAGGATGCTCCATGGCTCTTCTGCCTCCTCCACATCCCACCTCTTCCCTCACTAACACATGCAGCATCCTCTTCATCCCTACCCTACCCTGCCCGTCCTCCCCATCGCCACCCCTCCCTGCTGTGTCTCCTGCCCTCTCCACTCCCAGCCTGTGTGCTCAGATGTGCCATAAGAAATGTTGCACTGAGCCTCAGAGGCTCTCAGAGTTTTCACCAATGCCTTCACCCTTGGTGGTCTTGGGGTCCTTGGGAAGGAGAATACTTCTGTTGCTGGGGCTCTTTAGTTTGAGGAAGAGGAGGCTGAGGAGAGACCTCATTGTTGGCTACTACTGTCTGAAGGGATGTTGTGGAGAGGCTGCTGCTGGGCTCTTCTCACAGGCAACTGGAAACAGGATGGGGGGACAGGCTCTGCTCACTGCTCCCTGGGCTAGGACAAGCAGCAATGGATGGAAGCTGCAGCACAGGAGGTTCCAGCTCAACACAAGGGGGAACTTCTTGCCTGGAAGGGTCCCAGAGCACTGGCACAGGCTGCCCAGAGAGGTTGTGGAGTCTCCTTCTCTGGAGCCTTCCCAGGCCTGTCTGGATGTGTTCCTGTGTGCCCTGAGCTGGATTGGATGGTCCTGCTCTGGCAGGGGGGTTGGACTGGACTTTAGATCTCTTCCAACCCCTGACATCCTGTGAGAACAAGGGGGAATGGCCTCAAGCTGAGCCTGGGGAGGTTTAGATTGGACAGTAGGAAAAAGTTCTTTCCTGGAGAGAGTGGTCAGGGACTGGAATGAGCTGCCCAGGGAGGTGGTGGAGTCACCCAGCCTGGATGTGTTTAAGGCTGGTTTGGACGTGGTGCTTGGGGATATGGTTGAAGGTGAATCTTGTAGAGCAGGGTTCTAGGTTGGACTTGGTGACCCTGAGGAGCTTTGCCAACCTGGGTGTGTCTGTGACTGTCATGGCTCCTGGAGGGGCATGAGGAGGTCTCAGCAGTCCCCAAGCCACGCTCAGATGGAGTGATCACAGTAGAAAGTTGGTGTCCTTCTGGCTCAGTGATTTGAGCTTCTGAGTTGGTGTGAATCTCCTGGGTGAGCTGTAGAGAGTGGAATGTGCTGGGAGGTGGTGATGCCATGGGTGATGCAGCAGGGGTGGCAAAGTGCCATAGCCTGATAGATGTTGTGCAGGTAATGGGCATGGAAGTTCTGAGGAGAGCCTTGCTGTGGGTTTGGTCTCTGTGCCCCATGCCCTCCACTTGCCTGGCAAATCTCACCTTGACCTCCCTGGGGTCCCACCAGCCCAGCAGTGGCTGCTCTTGCTGAGACCTGAGGAAAGGAGTGGATGGAGGAGCACATTGCTGTGGCTGTCCTGTGCTGTCAGGTCCTCAGCAGGAGCTCTGTATCCAATCCCTTAGGCTTTGGGCATCTGAAAGGAGCTGAATGCTCTATAGCCAACAAATCTCAGCAGCTCCTCCCTCAGCTCCCTCCTCTTTTTCCCTCCACTTTCTTCAAGAGATGCAATTCCCTCACCAGTTCCAGAGAGACAGGGAGCTGCTGGAGAGAGTCCAGCAGAGAGTTGTGAAGATGATGAAGGAACCTGAGCATCTCTCCTGTGGGGGGAAGACTGAGAGACCTGGGGCTGGTTAGTCTGGAGAGGGGAAGGCTGAGGGGAGCTGATCAATGCCTACTAAGATCTGAGGGGTGGGTGGCAAGATGAAGGTGCCAGGATCTTCTTGGTGGTGTCCAGGGACAGGACAAGGAACAAGAGGGATAAGCTGGAAGCCAGCAAGTTCCACCTCAACAGGAGGACAAAGTTGTTTGGTGTGAGGGTGCTGGAGTCCTGGAGCAGGCTGCCCAGAGAGGCTGTGGAGTCTCCTCTGGAGAAATTCCAAACCCACCTGGATGCATTCCTAGGACCTGCCCTGCCTTGGCAGGGGGCTTGGGCTGGATGATCTCTGGAGATCCCTTCTAACCCTTACCCTTCTGGGATTCTGTACCATCTCTGCCTGTCCATGAGCAGAGCCACTGCACTCTAGTGATGATGGTGGGAAAAGAGCTGCCCTGAGTGCATCTCAAATCAACCCCAAAGAGCAGCTCCTTCCCTTCCACTCAGTGCAGCAACCACTGTTTGGTCAGCCCTGGTGTCTCCATCAAGCTGCTTGACCTTGGAAAGTCTTCACTATGCCAGAACCCCAAACCCAACAAATCTTCATTTTCAGCTTTAGTTTGGTTGTTGTTCTTTGGGGGTTTGGGGTGGAGGTTTTTTTTGACTCTGTTTTTTGTGAGGGTTGAGGTTTGAGGTTTTCCTTCCCCTCAGTTAAAACAATCTGCAGCACTTCAGCGGGGAGAGAATGTAGGAGAAGCTCTGCCCTCTGAGAGGAGATGCCAAGGAGGGAGGAGGTCCATCCTTTGGCTCAGTTTAGCTGCATGAGCTGGAGGAGGGGGAGGTTATTCCTAGGTGTGCTGGCTGAGAGGAGCTGGGGTTAGCACAGTGATGTTTTGAGCAGCACCTTGGGACGTAGGAAATCCACCTCCAGCCCCCTGGGTACTCCCCAGGCTCTTGCTGTGAAGCAGCTCCAGCAGTACTCCTGGGTTCATAGGATGGTTTGGGTTGGAAGGAACCTTAAAGCTCATCCAGTTCCAACCCCCCTGCCATGGGCAGGGACACCTCCCACTCACCCAGGCTGCTCCTCAAGGCCTCATCCAACATGGCCTTGAACACCTCCAGGGAGGGAGCATCCACAGCCTCCCTGGGCAACTTCTCTTAGCTGCTTTATCCTTTTGGTTGCCCTCCAAGGCCCTCCCCAATGCTCTCCAGTCCCTGACCTTGCTTTTGCCTGAGTTGGTTTTCTTTCCCAGCATTGCAGTGCTTGTGGGGGGCACCATCTTTAGAGCTGGGTAGTAAAGCCACTACCACTGATGGAAATGGTGATGCTGCATGGCCCCAAAGCTCTTACGTCTCTCTTTGGCTGCTAAATGATGTCCCCTGGCCCTGCTGCTGCTTTTAGCCACTTTTCTCCCCAGATTACCCCAACCCTTACTGAGCTGTGGCCAGGGTGGTCCTTGGTGAGCTCAGAGTCCAGCCCTGCTGGGGCTTTTGTCACCCAGCACTTGACCACGACAGGAGCTGAGCTGCTTAAGAGTTTAGACTGACAGAAATGAATGTCTTGGTGGTGGAGGAGTTGCTCGACCTTTGCCAGATGCAATGGAAGAGTTGGTGCCAACTTGGCCTCTTTGGCCACGCTAAAGAGAAAAGGGCAATGCTCTGCTGGTGCCATGCTGTCTGCACAACCCCCCCCTTCCTCCACAGGTGCCATGGGTGGGGGGATGGTGGCAAACCCACCAGCATCCAGCTCCCCACTGGGCACCTTCCCTTCCCTTCTACCTTTTTTTTTTTTTTGCACCACTTATTTATTCTAATTTATTTTTAATTTATGAAATGTGTTTGGGTTTGGTTTTTTTTCTGGGGGGGGGAGGGTGGTGGGGGGAAGGCTCAACAGTGACTTGCTGGAGAAGTTTGGCCAACTGCAAAAAGCTTTCTTTTTGGGTTCCCAGCCCCCTGTAAAGCAGGCTGCTGCTTTTCCTTTGTAGATACAAGAGTATATATAGATATATATACAGCTCTGGGTATGTATATAGATATATACAGCACCAACCAGCTCTTGCTCCCTCTGCAAGCTTCACCCTCAACTCCCTGGCCTGCTTTGGGGGGGTTGTTTTTCTTCTCTCTCTCTGTTAGTCCCCATTGTTGCAGAATGAGATGAGTTTCATTTTCTTCTTTCCCCCCTTCCCTTATTTTCTTTTCTTTCCCTCCCCTTCCCCTCTTTTCTTTTATTTTTCCCCCTTTCCCTTATTTTCTTTTCTTCCCCCCCTTCCCCTCTTTTATTTTCTTTTCCCCCCCTTTTATTTTCTTTTTCCCCCTTCCCCTCTTTTCTTTTCCCCCTTC
>WAAF01002822.1:60721-72075 GCA_013400475.1 Tricholaema leucomelas | reverse complement strand
CAGCTGGATGTGGCACCATTCACCACCATATATGTATATATGTATGTATATATTCACCACCAATATATGTAGAGTCCCCACTATGAAGATAAGGCTGAGTCGAAGTTACTCACGGATGAATCAGGCTGGCTTGAATGGAAGGGCGGTCCAAAGGCTCGTCCCTGCGGGTCTTTCTGAAGCCTCCGAGGGTCGTTAAGAGCTATAAAGCTCCACAAAGGGGGTGCTTAAGGTGAAGCAGTCCAAAGCAGACAGCCCTGTCCCTCAGGAGCTTGTCTTTCGGAGCGCCAGGGTCCCCTCTGCAGAAGCTACGCAGGTGGGGGAGAGCTCCAAGGCGGGAAGGAGCTCCCAAGCCGGAACCGCAAGGCGGGAAGTCCCCGCAGTATTTATCCCCTTCCTGGACACAGAGCTGAGTTAGCCCTGCCTGGGCGCGGAGCACACAGCCAATGCCCAGCCGATCCCAGCGCGGGCCGCGCACGGGCACCCCTGGTGCCGGAAGGGTCCCTTGCTCCCCCTCCTCCTGTCACGCCTGCAGGGCAGGGGCGGAGCAGGTCTGTTCGCGCCTTCTCCTCTCCCGTTCAAGCCACAGGGGCAGAGGGATTTTGAGGTACACAGGACTCCAGCGCAGAAGGGTAGAGAGATGTCGGAGGAGGCACTGAAAGAAATTCTTGAGGCTAAGACACTTTCATTAACTCTTCGCCCCTTGATTCTTCATTTTTGTCTTGTGAAGCAAATTCTGAGCCACATGTACAAAATGCACTTTGCATTAGCTGGCTACTCTGAAAGTGTGGCTGTGCAGAAATGCAGTCAATCAGATGCCCTGTGACTGCTCCACTAAATCCAGTTTCAGTTTTCAGTTGGTCTTTTCAGAGCTCCAACAGTTGAAAAAGTGATAGCTGATAACCAGGAATCATGGAATCATAGAATCAGCCAGGTTGGAAGAGACCTCCAAGCTCAGCCAGTCCAACCTAGCACCCAGCCCTGGCCAATCAACCAGACCATGGCACTAAGTGCCGCAGCCAGGCTTGGCTTCAACACCTCCAGGGACAGTGACTCCACCACCTCCCTGGGCAGCCCATTCCAATGCCAATCACTCTCTCTGCCAACAACTTCCTACTAACATCCAGCCTAGACCTCCCCTGGCACAACTTGAGACTGTGTCCCCTTCTGTTGCTGCTTGCCTGTCAGAAGAGCCCAACCCCACCTGGCTACAGCCTCCCTTCAGGGAGTTGTAGACAGCAATGAGGCCACCCCTGAGCCTCCTTTTCTGCAGGCTAAAAATCATTTGCCTGCATCTTCTGCACTGTTATTAATTATCTGGCTAATATACTGACCCCAGGAAATAGTTCTCTTCCAAAGCTGAGTGGGAAAGAACGTTTATCTCCAAACGAAAAAAGAGCATGTTTGGATAGTCTGCTGAGATTTAATTGTCCCAAGAGCTCACAGGGGAAATAAAATGTTGGCAATTTTATCGTGGTCTGCAGTAACTGGCACTGAATTTGAAAACACACAGTTTGAAAACCACTTAAGTGTTCTTATCCCCTGCTTAAGTGTTTGGCAAGGTGTGGCCACTTGGCAGTTCACTGATTTTCATTCTTCTGTCGTGTGGTTACCTTTTTGATGCAGTCACACACACCCCACCCCCCCTAAACTTCTAATTCGTTTGTCTTTAAACTGTCTCTTTGAGGGAGGGAAATTCCAAACCCTTCATTTTCCAGTAGCCAAGCCAATACTCAGAGCAGAACTCAACCCAAAAGGGAATCCCAAGGACACTCCAGGTTGATACTCTTCACCACACCATGCCCCTCTGGTGTTCTTGACAGTCAACAACACTCAGAGCAGAACTCAACCCAAAAGGGATTCCCAAGCAAGCTCTAGGTTGATACTCTTCACCACACCATGCCCCTCTGGTGTTCTTGACAGTCAACAACACTCAGAGCAGAACTCAACCCAAAAGGGATTCCCAAGCAAGCTCTAGGTTGATACTCTTCACCACACCATGCCCCTCTGGTGTTCTTGACAGTCAACAACACTCAGAGCAGAACTCAACCCAAAAGGGATTCCCAAGCAAGCTCTAGGTTGATACTCTTCACCACACCATGCCCCTCTGGTGTTCTTGACAGTCAACAACACTCAGAGCAGAACTCAACCCAAAAGGGATTCCCAAGCAAGCTCTAGGTTGATACTCTTCACCACACCATGCCCCCTGGGTGGTTTTGACAGGCAACACTGCTTTTTTTTTTTTTCTCTCCCTCCTTCATTTTTTCTCTCCCATGTCTGCTTGTGCCAGGATGAGATGAAGGTATATAGCACAGCAAGCAGCCCTTTATGCAGCATAAATGTTGACCAGAAAGCTGTCTTTCCCATTTAAGTTATTTTGTCCTTTAAGATAGAAACACAATCAGGGAAAGGAATTAGCTAAATAATTCTCTAGAGAGGGAAGCAAGCAATGGGAAAGAACTAAAAAGGCACATGGGAGAGAAATGAAAGATAGAGCAAATGCAACAAAAAGACCAAGGGGAGAGGAGAAAAAATGTGGAGAAGGAATAGTGGAAAGTAGCAAAAAGTGAGAAGCTGAAAGCAAGTAAAAAGGAAAAGCAAGATCAGAGAAAGGAAAAAGCTCAGAAGGAGAGAAGAGGAAGGCAAAGGTGTGTGGGGAGAGTGGGCAATGATCTGCTGTAAGAACATCCTCCAGTTTTGCTCAAGCAATGATTCAAGCTTCTCTCACTGATACCAGGCAGCATATTCTGTGTGAACAGTTTGCTTTCCTTTCACTTCCCCAAACCTCTCATGAGTTCAAAACATTTCCAATAAAATCCTTCTCATTTCTCTGGATTTTTTTCCTAAGTTTAATGTTTTCTGTTTCCCAAAGGAATTTAGAAGGGGGGAAAAAAGCTAATTAACTGATATTATCAGGGAATTCTGGTTCTCTGTGCACCCATAGCTATTCGTGTTCCTGACCTCTCCTACAGCACTGATTCTGAGATCTTCGAACCATAGAATCAGTCAGGGTTGGAAGGATCAGCCAGTTCCAACCCCCCTACCCTAGAGCAGGCTGGCCACAGCCTCAGCCAGCCTGGCCTTAAACACATGGGGCCTCAGCCACCTCCCTGGGCAACCCATTCCAGCCTCTCACCACTCTCATGCTCAACAACTTCCTCCTCATGGCCAGCCTGACTCTCCCCACCTCCAGCTTTCCTCCATTCCCCCCAGTCCTGGCACTCCCTGAGAGCCTAAAAAGTCCCTCCCCAGCTTTTTTGTAGCCTCCTTCAGATCCTAGAAGGTCACCTGGGAGCTTCCTCTGCTCCAGCCTGCACAGCCCCAACTCTTTCAGTCTGTGCTCACAGCAGAGCTGCTGCAGCCCTCTGAGCATCCTCCTGGCTCTGCTCTGGACACGCTCAAAATCTCCACATCCCTCTTGTAATGGAGGCTCCAGAACTGGATGCACTACTCCAGGTGGGGTCTCAGCAGAGCACAGTAGAGGAAGAGAATCACCTCCCTTTGCCTGCTGGCCACACTTCTGTTGCAGCCCAGGCTCTGCTTGGCTTTCTGGGCTGCAAGTGCACACTGCTGGCTCCTGTTGAGCTTCTCGTCCAGCAGCAGCCCAAGTCCCTCTCCTCAGGGCTGCTCAGATATGCACTGCCTCTGAGCACTTCACAGAACTGTTGAAATTGGAAGAGACCTTTGACATGATCAAGTGCAACCACTCACCTAGAGCTCACAATCCCACCACTAAGCCACTGCTGCTAGTTAGTGCCCTTCATCCCCAAAGCCAGTGCAAAACAATCCTCAAATGGGAAAACTCCTCTTATGATGACCACCACAGAAGGTCTTTTGCATCTCAGGTCAGAACCAATGCTAATATCTCTGAAATAGTTTAAATCTACTTGGGTGCCTCCTAGCAAACTGCCATCAGGCAGGAGTTGGGGAAGGATAGCCCTGAGCTAGTGCTGTGCTGTTCTTCTGTTGCTCCTCAGGTGACACATCTGAAATGTCAACTTCAAAGAATCACAGAATGCAGAGGGTTGGAAGGGAGCCTCAAAGGTCATCTTGTCCAACCCCTCTGTGGTGAGCAGGGACATCACAGAGTCACAGAATTACTGAGGCTGGAATAGACCTCTAAGATCAGCAAGTCCAGCCTATGGCCTAGCACCACCACATCACCCAGACCATGGCACTAAGTATCACATCCAATCTTCCCTTAAACACCACCACCTCCCTGGGCAGTCCATTCCAGTGTCCCTTTGTCCATCAGGAAGCGCTTCCTTACATCCAACCTAAACTTCCTCTGGCACTTGTGACTTCCTCTCGTCCTGTCACAAGTTGTCTGGGAAAAGAGCCAACCAGAGCAGGCTGCCCAGGGCCCCATCAAGCTTGACCTGGAATGTCTCCAGGGATGGGGCCTCCAGCACATCTCTGGGCAATGCCTTGCAGTGTTTCATTGCCCTCACTGTAAAGAACATCCTTCCAATGTCCAACCTAAATGAAAGTATCCCTATAAACTCCTTCACACAGTAACAGAGACCTAACTAGCCTGGCAGCTCCTCTAAAATCAAGAGTGTGAGGCAGCAAGATGCAGTCCTCTCAGTGTGTAGCACACCAGCAAGAGACCAGGATGTCCACAGACAGGAGTCCTGGTCTGAAGTCTTCATGGATGCTTCAGAGAAGATTTGCTCCAGCATCAAGAGGGCCATAATGTGATCCTGATCCAAATCCTGCATGGATGCTTCAGAGAAGATTTGCTCCAGCATCAAGTGGGACATAATGTGATCCTGATCCAAATCCTGCATGGATGCTTCAGAGAAGATTTGCTCCAGCATCAAGTGGGACATAATGTGATCCTGATCCAAATCCTGCATGGATGCTTCAGAGAAGATTTGCTCCAGCATCAAGAGGGACATAATGTGATCCTGATCCAAATCCTGCATGGATGTTTCAGACAAAAAGATTTGCTCCAGCATCAGGAGGAGTTTTACTCTCTGCACTAATGCTAAACACCGATGATGACACAGACAACAATGGGAGGTGAAGGATTTGCTAACAGCTATACAAATAAATGCAGTGGCAAGAAGGATGGGATAAAAGTCAGGCTGGGAGAATTGGGGCTCTTCAGCCTGGAGAAGAAAAGGCTTCCAAGAGACCTTGGAGTGGCCTTCCAGTATCTCAAAGGGGCTCCAGGAGGGCTGGAGAGGGACTATCCTGATAATGACAGGATGAGGAGGAATGGGTTTAAAGTGGCAGAGGGGAGATTGAAACTGGATGTTAGGAAGAAATTCTTTCCAATGAAGGTGGTGAGACACTGGCACAGGTTGTGGATGGTGAGACACTGGCACAAGTTGCCCAGGGAGGTTGTGGAGCACAGAAGCACAAAGATCACATTCTGTCATTCTGTGCTCCACAACCTCCCTGGAGGTGTTGAGGACCAGGTTGGATAATGCCTTGAGCACCCTGTTCAAGTGGGAGGTGTCCCTACCTATGGTGGGAGGCTGGCACTGGATAAGCTTTGAGACCCTCTCCAACCTAAACCATTCTATGATTCTATGATAAAGGTCTTGAGGAACAAATTTGGAAGTGACCAGAAAAACAAAGCAGAGAGATTAAAAAGAAACAGAGTGGAATGGAAAAGGGATTAAAAGGTATAAGGTTAATTTATTTTGAGTTTATGCAACACTTACATCATTTAAATAACATCTTAAATGTGAGTATTCCATCAAGGTTATGTTTTATCCCTGTCTTCTGGCTTCAGTGGCAAATTCAGGAGGGACTGAGTTCAATAATTAAGCCTTTCATTGTGTTCTTGTGTCATGGGCACTGCTGTTCACCCTTCCTACACAAGGCTCTTGACATCCATTAAATTCTTCCTACCCAAAATAGAAAGCAAAGCAAAACCAACCAACCAAACAAACAAAACAAAGACAAGAGAAGTAATAATTAGTGGGGACTGCACAGTGTGATCTTCCTTAGGCCAGGAAGCCAGAGAGCACAGGACACGAGGCTATGTCAACAGGTTGGTTGCCATATTGTCAGTGCTTTAGCAATGATCATCATTTGTGGTAATAATGTAATGAGCAAAGATAAGGTGAAGGCAGAAGGATTAAAGGAGAGCACTCAGCACACATAAGCCATGCTACATCTACCAAATTCCCACTGCAGCTGCTTCAGGGATACTAAGCCTCATGCAGACAGCTGCATCCCCCTTGTTGCCATCTGTGGTGTGCGTCTCTGCTGTGACTGCTCACAACGATCTGCAGAGTGGCAGAGGCAAACCCAACCCCTCCATGGGCAGCAAAGAGCTGCTCCCACACCTGCTGCCAGGGAGTGTGGCTAGCACCCAAGCCACGGGATGCAAGGGGCTTTCCCGAGATTTAATCAGCTGTTAACTAATCCTAGGAGGGATGGCTGCAGGCAGGAATGTCTTGCCAGCTGAGGCATCAGATGGGAAGGCACAGCAGGCATTAAGTTATCAGTTTTATTGGACTGCACTAATCTCATTGGTACAGACTTGCTAATTACACCCCTCTCCAAAGTTTCATTAAGAATGGTGTGATGGGAATCTGAAATGGGTCACATTTTAAAGGTGGGTCAGCCTCAATCAATCCAAAGCAAAGGTGGATCAGTCCTTCTGTGAGTGTTGCCAGAACTTCTGGGGCACTGGTTTCTGAAAGCTGGCTGGCTGGAGCACAGGCACTTAAAAGAGCAAGCTGATCTAGTTGAAAATGTCCCTGCTCACTGCAGGAAGGGGGAACTAGATGAGAAATTCTTTTATAAATCATAGAATCATAGAATATATTAAGTAGGAAGGGACTTTTAGAGATCATCAAGTCCAACCACTCACCTAGAGCTCACAGCCCCAACCTGCTGCTAAGCCACTGCCACTAGACCACCTCCCTCAGCACATCCAAGAGGCTTTAAACTCCCCCAGGGAGGTGTTTAACACTCCACCACACAGAAGCACAGAAACACTCCAGTTGGAAAAGCCCCTCAAGATCATCAAGTCCAACCCATATCCCTACTTTACAAGATTCACCTTAAACCATAGCCCCAGGCACCACATCCAAATGACCCTTAAATACATCCAGGGTCAGTGACTCCACCACCTCCCTGGGCAGCTCATTCCGGTACCTGACCATTCTTGCTGGGAAAAAATGTTTCCCAACGTCCAGTCTAAACCTCCCCAGTGGCAGCTTGAGGCCATTCCCACTAATGACCTGTGAGCAGAGCCCAGCAGCAGCCTCTCCACAACCTCTTTCAGGTAGCTGTAGACAGCAATGAGCTCTGCCTCCAGCCTCCTCTTTTTCAAATTAGGCAGCCTCAGCTCCCTCGGTTGCTCTTCATATGATTTACTCTCCAGGCCCTTCCCCAGCTTCATTGCCCTCCTCTGCACTGGCTCCAGCACCTCCACTTGTATTATGGTGCCCAAAACTGAACACAACACTCAAGATGTGACCTCACCAGGGCTGAGTCCAAGGGGACAATCCCCTCCCTGCTCCTGCTGGACACAGCATTTGTAATCCAAGCCAGGATGCCATGGGCATTCTTGGCCAGCTGGCCACACTGCTTGCTTATACTCATCTGCTTAAGCCACCTCCCTGGTCAGCCTGTTCCAGTACATGAGAACCCTTTCCCTGAAGAAGTTGTTTCTAATATACAACCTGAATCTCCCCTGACACATCTTGAGGCTATTTCCTCTTCTCCTATCACTTGTTGCATGCGAGAAGGAACCAACCCCACCTGACTCCAACCTCCTTTGAAGTAGTTATGGAGAGTAATGAGGTCTCCTCTAAGCCTCCTCTTTTGAAGGCTAAACAACCCCAATTCCCTCAGCTGTTCCTCATAAGACAGCTTGGTTGCTCTTCACTTAAGTATCACTCTTTCTTATGCTCTCAAACTCTGCTGATCAACCAAACCCTACCATCATGGAAGGATTGTTATTGATCATCCCATAACATAGCCCATCAGAGAGCTCCAGGCTGGTGTGTGATGCATCAGTGGAATCAGGAGCACAGCACAGCTAGTGTGTGAGGCCACAGATACTGAGTACAGTTCTGGAGCCCCCAACACAAGAAGCTCATGGAACTATTTGAGCCAATCCAGAGAAGGCCACCAAGATGCTGAGAGGGCTGCAGCAGCTCTGCTCTGAGGANTCTGTGCTTCTGTGCTCCACAACCTCCCTGGAGGTGTTGAGGACCAGGTTGGATGATGCCTTGAGCACCTTGTTCAAGTGAGAGGTGTCCCTGCCTATGGTGGGGTGTTTGAACTGGATGAGATTCCTTCCAACCTAAACCATTCTATGATTCTATGATTTCAAAGGGGGAAGAACTGGATCAAAAGTCTTGAAGATCTCCCATACACCTAGGATAGACAAAATGAGCAGATCTATTAGATGCTTCTTAAATAGATGTCCAGTGTAAGGCATCATCTCTGAACATCATCCATCCAGGCTCATCTGGCAGATTCAAACCCTCAAATACAAGTCAAGGCTACACTCCAAGTCTTGCTTGCAGGCCTGATGTTTTTGTCTACCTGGGAACAAAAGCCTGATCTTGATTGCCCCTGGCACTTCCTCTGAACTCCAGAGGCTGGAAAGGTGGCAACTCGACAAGGCCATCAGCTGAAGCAAATGCAAACTCTTCTCTGCTGTCCAGCTCTTCTGTCAGCACAGTGCTTTAACCTAAGGCCTGATTAGGATTCTTTTAGAGTGATTGGATGTGATAAGCTCCTGGAATAGTGCTAAGCCAGTGCAATTGGAAGAAGCTCTTAAAAGAGATCTAGCCTCTTAATGACATATGGTCAAAAGGTTACTTTGCAAGCCATGAAGTCTTTCTGCCTTCATTTTTCAGGTCTGCAGATTTCTTCTTGGCTGAATGTGGGAATGTGTGCCTGAGATTTTCTCCTGAAGATAAAATAAGAGAAAGAAAGCTTCCAAGTACTGACTTTGTATGGTAGAAATGATGTATTGGAGCAATGAAATTGTAAAGCCTGGGACTACTGTATTTTACTGCTTAATGTTATTAAAACTCCTGATAAAAGATTGCTTTACCTCAATGGTTAATTTCTAGGACATAATACATAATATGTTAGATATAGGAACTGTAATTTCATTCACCATTGAACTGAAACCATCTCAGAATATCTAATGTAAAGTGCAGAATGGAATTGGGGAAGACAAGATAGGTAAGAAAACATAATGTTGTGTCAATGTTCTGAAGCCAAAGCCCAGCCAGGTTTCAGGGAGGGGGCAACTGTAGGGCAGTGAGTATTGCTACTCTTGGTCACATCACACGGTAGGATTGAATCACAGTGTGCTCAGAGCCTTGCTGTTATGCAAGGATGCCTATGTGCAGTATCAGCTGTTCAGAAATTATAGAGATAAGTCACATTTGTTTCACTGAAGATGTGACCCCCAACATTAAACAGGCAAAGAGGAGAGCTCTGGAGGCAGAAAGGTACCACAAATCCATAAAGCAAAGCAGAGGTCTTTGAGGGAATGTGGAACCATAGAATCATAGAATCAAGCAGGTTGGAAGAGAGCTCCAAGCTCAGCCAGTCCAACCTAGCACCCAGCCCTGGCCAATCAACCAGACCATGGCACTAAGTGCCCCAGCCAGGCTTGGCTTCAACACCTCCAGGGACAGCAACTCCACCACCTCCCTGGGCAGCCCATTGCAATGCCAATCACTCTCTCTGACAACAACTTCCTCCTGACATCCAGCCCAGACCTGCCCTGGCACAGCTTGAGACTCTGTCCCCTTGTCCTGTTGCTGCTTGTCTGGCAGCAGAGCCCAACCTCACCTGGCTACAGCCTCCCTTTGGGTAGCTGCAGACAGCAATGAGCTGTGCCCTGAGCCTCCTCTTCTGCAGGCTGCACACCCCCAGCTCCCTCAGCCTCTCCTCACAGGGCTGTGCTCCAGGCCCCTCCCCAGCCTTGCTGCCCTTCTCTGGACACCTTCCAGCACCTCAACATCTCTCTTCAATTGAGGAGCCCAGAACTGGGTGTCCCTGCATTTCCCTGCCTACAGTATAAATCACAGCTTTATGGAAAAATACAATTTCATTTCATATAAGAAATCTATAATACATTCTACTTTAAAGCTCTTGACAAAAACAGGTGAGAAAAATCATCCAGAGTTTATTTATGATACAAGTTACTGTATGAAAGGCAACCCAGAGCAATCTTCTGCTTTAATTACACGCTGGGAGCAAATGCAATATCTGCAGCTCTAATAAACATTGACCCTTTATCTGAACGTGGCCTACAAACACATTAATGCCCATCTGGGAAATAATCCAATGAAATAATCCAATCACCCCACCAGGGAACCACTGTGAGATTGGCAAGTGAGGGCTCACACACTTTGGGCTGGAGCAGGCTGTTCCCCCCTTCAGCTTGCTGCCAGAGCTGGGGACCTTGCAGGGAATTTTCCACCTTTTAAAACCTGCTTGAAAAGAAAACAAACCCAACACCAATTGTCATGCAATGAGGCAAACTAACAGCAGTGTGAAATTAAGCCCTCCTGGGTTACACAGACATCAGTTGGCAGAGAACAACAACAAGAAAAAGCAAAGTGAATTTCTCTTCCTCCCCACCTTGCTTTGCAGAGGGCCTTTTTTCACCCAGCCAAAGGCTGTGCTTGCAATTCTCTTTAGGAAGTCTGCTGAATGGGGGTGGAAAGAAACATAAATCCCATTGAGGAGCCTCTTCAGAAAATGGATAGAATCGATTGATTGAGAGTTCCAGCTGCTAGGGAGACCCAGCCCAGTCTCAGAAGCAAGGGTTACCTGCTCTGAGCCTCAGAAAGTGTGATGGCCAGCAAAACGGGGTGGAAATTCTCTCCCCACTACCACTCTGATGCTTATTGCCACCAGTTGTACCTAAACCACAATGAAAGATCCCAAACTTGCCAGTTTTGATGTCACCACAGGCTACAAAGTTGTCATTGGCTGGGTAAAACCTCTCTGAGTCACTGAGGTCCTGCCAGACTGACAGTGATGATTGTCTTCGTTTAGAGCCACTGCATTATGGTAGCCATCAGGGGGTAGTGAAGTGCAGGGAAGGAGTTACACCGCTGGTAACTTCTCTCTGCTGGCATACTGTGCCCAGGGGGCCAAGATGGCCAACAGCATCCTGGCCTGGATCAAGAATGATGACAACACTCTGTGCTGGGTGAGGAACTGGCTGGAGGGCCGAGCCCAGAGAGTGCTGGTGAATGGTGCCACATCCAGCTGGCAGCTGGCACTAGTGGTGTCCCTCAGGGATCAGTGCTGGGCCCCATCCTCTTTAACATCTTCATAGATGATCTGGATGTGGGCATGGAGTCAGTCAGCAGCAAGTTTGCAGATGACACCAAGCTGGGGGC
>WAAF01002822.1:38431-53926 GCA_013400475.1 Tricholaema leucomelas | reverse complement strand
GTGTCCCTGGGCATGGCAGGGGTTTTGGAAGTGGCTGATCCTTGTGGTCCCTTCCAACCCTGACTGATTCTGTGATTCTGTGACCTTGCCTCAGATCTCCACTCACAGCCTCAAGGCTTAACTGTGATACTCTCCTCTCTGTTATAGTAAATTAAAAGAATTGTTTGTGAAATGAAACTGGAGGGAGATGAAGTTGAAGGCATCACAGTTTGACTGAGAGGCTTCCTCAGCTCAGCCATTTTTGTATCTATTATTAAACTACAATTCAAAGGGCAACCTGAAACAATGCTTTTAGTTTCTGGACTGGGTTTGACTCCTTAAATATATTGTCAACTTTCAAACAGTTTCATTTCTTTGGTTATTTGCCATACCTTTATTGCCACTCTGTATTTGTTACCAGGTATTTGCTGTATCTCTGATACAGGGGAATCATAGCATCAGAGAATCATAGGGATGGGAAGGCACTTGTGGAGATCATCCAGTCCAACCCCCATGCCAAAGCAGGATCATCCAGGACAGGTCACACAGGAATGCACCCAGACAGGTCTTGAAAGTCTCCAGAGAAGGAGGCTCCACAACCTCTCTGGGCAGTCTGTGCCAGGGCTCCAGCAGCCTCACAACAAAGTTTCTCCTCATGTTGAAGTGTCCCTTGCCCCTTCTCTTGTCACAGGGTACCACTGCAAAGAGCCTGGCCCCTTCTTGACACCTACCTTAAAGATATTTCATAGAATCATAGAATCAACCAGGTTGGAAGAAACCTCCAAGCTCATCCAGTCCAACCTATCACCCTTCCAACCCTGTGCGATCAACCAGACCATGGCACTAAGTGAATCATAGAATCAGTTAGGGTTGGAAGGGACCACAAGAATCATCTAGTTCCAACCTGCCAGCCATTGCTCAGATCCCCTCTCAGCCTTCTCTTCTCCAGGCTAACCAGCCCCAGGGCTCTCAGCCTTTCCTCATCAAACAGATGTTCCAGGCCGTTCAGCATCCCTGTAGCCTTCATTGAACTCTCCCTAACTGTTCCCTGCCCCTCTCAAACTGAGGAGCCCAGAACTGGACAGAATACTCCAGCTGTGGTATCACCAAGGCAGAGCAGAGGGGCAGGAGAATCATCTTTTTGATACTACTCTTAGTAGTTGTTTGGAATCCAGAGATTGCAGCACTTCAATATTTATTTGTCACATTTCTTCTGCTAATGGCATAACAGGAAAAAAAATGGTTCTAAAATCACAGAGGAGCCTTAGGAGCAGCGTGATGGAGGAGATGCGTTTTTCCATCTCATTCAGACATCAGGAGCTGATTTTCATATATCAATAGAATAAGAAGATTTTCAGAGGCAAAGCCAGAAGAGAAATATTTGCTTTGACCCAAGGCTGAAGAACTGAGCAGCAGAAATGCTCTGAGATTTCCTACAGGTGTGGAGAACCTCCAAGAACTGTCAGCAGTGGCTACATGAACTATGGCTCCAGCTTTTCTAATTAATCACACTGCAGAACAGTTGTGGGTTGGGGATTTATTTTGTTCTTTGCTTTTGTTATTGTTGTTGTTGTTTGGGTTTTGTTGTTTTTTCCCCTAAAAACACAAAGTCATAAACAGCTCAGGTTGGAAGGGGCCTGTGGAAGCTCTCTTGCCCAATCTCCCATCCACATCAGGGGTTACTCAAAGTCAGCTTCAAAGTGGATCTGCTGCTGCCTTTTCTGCATCCTGACTCAGCTCTTCATGGTCTCTGCCCTTCTGGCCTCCCAGCAGAGACTGGAGGAGTGAAGCACTGAAGATAGGGACCACTAATGGAAAGAGGAAAGGAACCAGAGAAGATGGCACATCCTGTCAACCTCTGCACTCCTGGGGACCACAGCCATTGTCTCAGGGCCAAGGAAAAGCTGTTCTAAACAGTTCTCCCTCACCCTTCCCATAGGCGCCTCTCAGATTTTGAAATGTAGATCTAAGGTCACCCAAAGCCTTCTCTCCTCCAGACTGAAGAGCCCTGCTTCTTCCTTAGCAAGGGTGCTACAGCTGTGGTGAAGGGTTGGACTTGATGATCTGTGAGGTCTCTTCCAACCCTGATGATACTGTGATACTATACCTCGGTGGCACTCCTCTGCACCTGTTCCAGCAGCTCCATGTCTGGCTTCTACAGGGAATCCAGAGCTGGACACAGTACTCCAGGTGAGGTGTTACAAGAGCAGAGCAAAGTGGCAGAGCACTGGCACAGGCTGCCCAGGTGGGTAATGGAGTCTCCTTCTCTGAAGATATTCAAAACCTGCCTGGATGTGTTCCTGTGTGATCTGCTCTGGGTGATCCTGCTCTGGCAGAGGAGTTGGACTGGATGAGCTTTCCAGGTCCCTTCCAGCCCCTGACATTCTGTGATTGTGTAATTCTGTGATTCTTTCAACCATGCTGTTTTTGATGACTTTCTTGGGCTGGCTGCTCTGCTGCCCTTTCTTACACATCAGAGAGACAGCAGTGCTGTGTTGGCAGTGCCACAGGATGCACTGAAGGCACAGAGGCCTTCTCTAGCTCCTGGGGTAGGCTAGCCCCAGAGCCAGCTCTGACTGACAGTAGCTGAAGATGAGGCAGCAGTGCCCAGGTGGGCAGCAGAGCCAATGGCATCCTGGGCTGGCTCAGGAGCAGTGTGGGCAGCAGGACAAGGGAGGTTCTGCTGCCCCTGTGCTCAGCACTGCTCAGGCCACACCTTGAGTGCTGTGTCCAGTTCTGTGCTCCTCAATTGCAGAGAGATGTTGAGGTGCTGGAAGGTGTCCAGAGAAGGGCAGCAAGGCTGGGGAGGGGCCTGGAGCACAGCCCTGTGAGGAGAGGCTGAGGGAGCTGGGGGTGTGCAGCCTGCAGAAGAGGAGGCTCAGGGCAGAGCTCATTGCTGTCTGCAGCTACCTGAAGGGAGGCTGTAGCCAGGTGGGGTTGGGCTCTGCTGCCAGGCAGCCAGCAACAGAAGAAGGGGACACAGCCTCAAGCTGTGCCAGGGCAGGTCTAGGCTGGATGTTAGGAGGAAGTTGTTGGCAGAGAGAGTGATTGGCATTGGAATGGGCTGCCCAGGGAGGTGGTGGAGGTGTTGAAGCCAAGCCTGGCTGGGGCACTTAGTGCCATGGCCTGGGTGCTAGGTGGGGCGGGCTGAGCTTGCAGGTCTCTCCCAGGCCGCCTGCTGCTCCGACCAATGATCTCCTCTCCCTCCGCACCCACTGCAGGTGTCCTGGCAGCTGCCACTCCAGGCCCTTGTGCACCCCCGACAGGCAGCAAAGGCTGCTGGGTAACGCCGCCAGCAGCCAATGAGCTCCCACATGCAAACGAGCACAGTGCAGCAGCTGCCGCAGGGCTGTGGGCCTGGGCCTGAGACCAAGGCCTTCAGAGGGCTGCCCGGGACAGTGGGGGAGGCTCCATCCCTGGAGGGCTTTACAGCCTTGTGCAGCCTTGAGGCTGTGGTGCTGAGGGACAAGTTCTTTACTTTGAGATAGAGCACTGGGACAGGTTGCCCAGAGAGGTGGTTGAGCCCCCTTCCCTGGTGACTTTCAAGGTGAGGTTTGGCCGGGCCCTGGGCGAGCTGGGCTGGCGGGGATGTCCCTGCTGACTGCCGGGGTTGGACTGGATGGCCTCTAGAGGTCCCCTCCAGCCTGGGCTTGTCTGTGATTCTATCATCCTGTGATCCCATGATCCCATCCTTCTATGATTCTGTGCTTCTGTGACTCCATGATTCTGTGATTCCATGATCCTGTGATTCCATGATCCTGTGATCCTTTAATTCTGTGCTTCTATGATTCTGTGATCCTTTAATTCTGTGCTTCTGTGCTTCTATGATTCTGTGATCCTTTAATTCTGTGATCCTTTAATTCTGTGCTTCTGTGATTCTGTGATTCTATGATCCTGTGATTATTTAATTCTGTGATTCTATGATTCTGTGCTTCTATGATTCTGGGCTTCTATGATTCTGTGATCCTTTAATTCTGTGATCCTTTAATTCTGTGCTTCTGTGATTCCATGATCCTGTGATCATTTAATTCTGTGACTCTGATTCCATGATTCTGTGATTCCATGATCCTGTGATCCTTTAATTCTGTGCTTCTATGATTCTGTGCTTCTATGATTCTGTGATCCTTTAATTCTGTGCTTCTGTGATTCTATGCTTCTGTGATTCTATGACTCCATGAGATTCTGTGATTCTGNAAGTGCCCAAGCAAAAGTGACTTTATCTAATGTTTTGCTTTTCCTTTGTACACATCTCAGCAAGGCTGTGAGCGAAGTAGACCTCACCATTGTTTTCATTTTACAGCCTATCATCTAGTTCTCACCAAAACATTCTAGCTAGCTTCAAACTAGCACACTTTAATTCTGTGATTCTGTGCTTCTATGATCCTGTGATCCTTTAATTCTGTGCTTCTATGATTCTGTGTTTCTATGCTTCTGTGCTTCTGAGCTTCTATGATTCTGTGATTCTGTGCTTCTGTGATTCTATGATTCCATGAGATTCTGTAATTCTGTGATCCTTTAATTCTGTGCTTCTGTGCTTCTATGATTCCATGATTCTGTGATTCTGTGCTTCTATGCTTCTGTGATTCTGTGCTTCTGTGATTGTGTGCTTCCATGATTCTGTGTTTCTGTGCTTCTATGATTCTGTGATCCTTTAATTCTGTGCTTCTGTGCTTCTGTGATGCTGTGCTTCTATGATTCTGTGATTTTAATTCTGTGATTCTGTGATCCTTTAATTCTGTGATTCTGTGCTTCTGTGCTTCTATGATTCCATGATTCTGTGCTTCTATGCTTCTGTGCTTCTGTGCTTCCGTGATTCTGTGCTTTCATGATTCTGTGTTTCTGTGATTCTATGACTGTATGACATGGTTTGGTGGTGACCTGCCATTGCTGGGTGGACAGCTGGACTTGACCTCCAAGGTCTTTTCTGGCCTAGATTGATCTGTGACTCTAGAAACTCTGAGGGGTGGGTGTCAAGAAGAAGGGGCCCAGTCTCTTTTCAGCGGTGTCCAATAACAGGATGAGGGGCAATGGACACAAACTGGGACACAGGAAATTCTGTCTCAATGTGAGGAAATCTCCTTTACAATGAGGGTGCTGGAGCCCTGGAGCAGGCTGCCCAGTAAGGTTGTAGAGTCTCCTTCTCTGGAGACTTTCAAGACCCATCTGGATGTGCTCCTGTATGATCTGTCCTGGATGACCCTGCTTTGGCAGGGGTGGTGGACTGGATGATCTCCAGAGGTCACTTCTGACTGCTACCATTCTGTGATTCCATAAGTCTAGGTGGAGAATCCATTTTTGGGACAACAGACAGAGTTGGAAGGCCAGTAGCTCTCTACTGTCTTAGCAGACTCAAATCAGGTGAATTTCTGTCTGGTAAAGTGTTTTCAGCAGGTCTTAGGATCAATTATAATGATTATTTGAGGGTTTCCAGACTTAATTACTTTATTATGACTGAAGGGATAGGGCAGGTTGTCTGCAGATATGTTGAAATTAAATCTGTGTGCTAAAATAATCACAGAATGGGTTAGGTTGGAAAGGACCTCAAAGCTCAGCCAGTTCCAACCCCCTGCCATAGGCAGGGACACCTCCCACTAGAACAGGTTGCTCAAGGCCTCATCCAACCTCGTCCTGAACACCTCCAGCGAGGGAGCATCCACAGCCTTCCTGGGCAACCTGTGCCAGTGTCTCATCTCACCACCCTCACTGTAAAGAACCCCCTCCTAACATCTAGTATGAATCTCACCTGTTCTGGTTTAATACTGCCCTACTCCCATGCACTGCTGTGGGCTTCCCCAGATCAGATACATAGAATCAGAGAATCAGCCAGGTTGGAACAGACCTGCAAGGTCATCCAGTCCAACCTCCCTTGTCCTGCTGTCCAGACTGTTGCTGATTCATGCCAGGATGCCACTGGCTCTTCTGGCCACCTGGGCACACTGCTGGCTCATGTTCAGATACCATGTACCAGTACCCCCACCAGGAAATGCACAGTAAGTCTATTCTAATCTGAGTTTTTTAGAAGGTGCCCACCTCTGGAGTCCTCAACACAAGGACATGGAGCTGCTGGATTGAGTCTGTCCAGAGGAGGCCACAAAGACGATCAGAGGGCTGGAGAACTTCTCCTACAAAGACTGCCTGGGAGAACAGGGGTTGTTTGGCCTGGAGTTTTGGGAAAACATTACAGTGGCATTTCAGTGTCTGAAGGGAACCTAAAGGAAGGCTGAGGAGGGACTGCTCAGAAGGGATTTGATGATAGGATGAGGAGAAGTGTTTTGAAATTGGAGCAGGGCAGATTTAGGTTGGACATCAGAAGGAAGTTCTGCATGATGAGGGTAGTGAAATATTGGAACAGGTTTCCCAGGGATGTGCTGGAAGCCCCATCCCTGGAGACATTCCAGGTCAAACCTGATGGGCTCTGAGGTCATCTTTTCCTATCACCTGATACTGGGCAGAAGAGCCCAACACCCACCTGGCTCCAGCCTCCTGTCAGGGAGCTGTAGAGAGCAATGAGATCTCCCCTCAGCCTTTTCTTCTCCTGACTGAACAGCCCCAGCTCCCTCAGTTGCTTCTCACCAGCTTTGTTCTCCAGATGCTTTTTGCCATCTGTGCTGCTCTTCTCTGGATACAGTAAACATCTTCCTCGTAGTGAGGGCACCAAAACTGAACTCAGGATACAAGGTATGGAGTGATAGCTTGAATACTGAGTACAGTGGGACAATCACTCCCCTGGTCCTGCTGGCCACACTATTGCTGATGCAGGCCAGGATGCTAGAAGCCTTCTTGGCCACCTGGGCACAGATTGGCTGTTGTTCAGCCAGTTGTTGACCAGCACCTGCAGGTTGTTCTCTGCTGCGGAACTTTCCAGCCACTCTGCCTGAAGTCTATACTCCTGACCCCTTGCTTCTCTCACCAGCATGCTGGCAAAGTGTTAGCTCTTGACCCCTTGCTTCTCCCACCAGCATGCTGGCACAAGAATTTGCTCTTGACCCCTTGCTGCTCTCACCAGTATGCTGGCACAAGAATTTGCTCTTGACCCCTTGTTTCTCCCACCAGCATGCTGGCACAAGAATTTGCTCTTGACCCCTTGCTTCTCCCACCAGCATGCTGGCACAAGAATTTCCACAGTCATTTGTTGATCCAGCACAGGAATCTCCACTGAAAAAAGCCCAGGCTTTGATGCTGGATTTTAAAGCAGGTCAGTTCCCACCACAGTTCCCAGGAAGAAGAGCTGTGCAGACTCAGCGTTAGCAGGGAAGCAGCGGCAGCAGCCTGTCAGATGACAGCCTGAGGGGCAGAGTCCTGTTCCAGCAGAAGGTGTGTCCAGTAGGAAGTACCAATTACAGAAAAACCTGTCAAAACTGGCATTGCCTGCACTTCCCAGAACAGCCTGGAAAACTACTGGATGTTTGCAGATATGCCCAGGCTTAGGGAAGTTGCTTCACACATTCAAGTTGTGCCAAGAGAGGTTTAGCTTGAAGAAGAGGAGGCTCAGGGGTGACCTCATTGCTGTCCGCCACTACCTGAGGGGGAGGTTGTAGCCAGGTGGGGGCCCATGTGTCTTCTCCCAGGCAAGCAGCGATAGAACAAGGGGGCACAGTCTCAAGTTGTGCCAGGGCAGGTCTGGGCTGGATGTTAGGAGGAAGTTGTTGTCAGAGAGAGTGATTGGCATTGGAATGGGCTGCCCAGGGAGGTGGTGGAGTCACCATCCCTGGAGGTGTTCAGGAAAAGCCTGGATGAGGCACTTAGTGCCATGGTCTGGTTGAGTGGCTAGGGCTGGGTGCTAGGTTGGACTGGATGATCTTGGAGGTCTCTTCCAACCTGGTTGATTCTATTCTATTCTATTCTATTCTATTCTATTCTATTCTATTCTATTCTATTCTATTCTATTCTATTCTATTCTATTCTATTCTATTCTATTCTATTCTCTCCCCTCAGTCAGTCATGTGGCTGGTACCATCACACTCCACACCTCCAGGCCTGTGCTGCTGCAGGCTGGCATCACTGACCTGGACATCCACCTGTAGAGGTCTTGGAAAGCTCCTCTGGAGAAGCAGGCACATGCACACACACACAGAGTGCACACACACACAGAGTGCACACACACACAGAGTGCACACACACAGAGGTGAACACACACAGACAAACACACGCACACAGACACACACACCCCCGTGTGCTTTCCACAAGAGGAAACCACCATGCAAAGCCTCTTTGGGAACTGTGAAACTCTACCAGAATGTTGACAACATGTTGCAAAATAAACCTTGGCCACACATCCACATCAGCCTTCACATTCTGTCTGCCTAGTTGCAGGTTTTGGATTTCCAGAGCAGAAAAAACAGGGCACACACTGCAGCCAGAAAACAGTGCAATGACAAGGCTGAGCTGCCATTTCCCTGCCTGCACCCTGTCTTTGATCCTCTCTGCAGGACATTAGGTGAGTTACCACAACATCTGCTTTTAGTAGGAGGGAATATGCTGTTGTACTGCATTGGAGTTGTGCCCAGAGAGGTTTAGATCAGTGAGGAAAAAATTGTTTGCTGCAAGAGTCAGGGATTGGCACAGGCTGCCTAGGGAGGTGGTGGAGTCCCCATCTCTGGAGGTGTTCAAGAAAGGTATGGCCATGGCACTATGGGATATGGTTTAATGGCCATGATGGTGTCAGGTTGATGGTTGGACTGCATGATTTTAGAGGGCCTTTTCAACTTCAATGACTCTTTGTTTCCATGGATCTAACATAACTATCAGCCAGCTTGGAGGAGACATCTCTTCAATAAATGAAAGCAGCAAGTGAAGAGTAAGCAGTGTCTGGTTGCATAGAAGGCATTTCTCAACCATGGCTATTCATTCATTCTGTGCCAGTTCTTTCTTTCTTCTGTGTTAGCACCCCCCTGTGTCTTTGTTAGACACAAAGCTGTATGCACACAGGTAGCTTTTATCCTGATGCCAATATAGATGATACTGGATGACACCAGTACAGGCAGCAGCAGATGATATCTTCGGGCCAGGTCAGAAGCTGGAGGAAATTGGCTTCAATGTAGCCCTGACAGTTTATACCAGCTGAGAATCAAGATTGCTCTCTCTATGTGAAATGGAGTTTCAAAGACACATCAGAGCATTTTTATCAAATGGTTTCAGCTCCTTCAGCAAAGAATTATTTTACCACTCCTCAACTTTCCAAAAGGTGCTTTCCTACTTCCCCCCCCCCGGCACTTACCCTAGCAGTTAGTTTTGTTGATATTGTTTTCTCTTTGATGTTCCTGATAGGAGGTTGGCTTTGACTTGCCATGGTAGGAAGGTTGCTTCAGGCACTTTGATCTAAAAGATCACAGGATGTTAGGGGTTGGAAGGGACCTCTGCAGATCCTCAAGTCTAACCCCCCTGCCAGAGCAGGACCAGAGAATCCAGCACAGGTCACACAGGAACACATCCAGACAGGGCTGGAAAGGCTCCAGAGAAGGAGACTCCACAGCCTCTCTGGGCAGCCTGTGCCAGGGCTCTGGGACCCTTACCACAAAGAAGTTCTTCCTCATACTGAGGTGTAACTTCCTGTGCTGTAGATTACATCCACTGCCCCTTGTCCTATCCCAGGGCACAAGTGAGTAGAGGCTGTCCCTGTCCCTGTGCCTTCCTGACCTCCAGCCCTCAGGTATTTGTAGACATTGATTAGATCTCCTCTCAGTCTTCTCCAGACTTAAAAGATGATTTAGATATCTACAAGTAGCACACAGAGCAAGGCACTGCCTATAGCCCACATAGAATCCTTAGGTTTATAGACATGGCACTTTGGGCCATGGCTCAAGGGCCATGGTGGTGTTAAGTTGGACTCAATGATCTCAGAGGTCTTTTTGCTGTGAAACAATTCTATGGTTCCCTGATTCTCTAATTCTCTGATTTTCTGATTCCATGATTGTGCATCCCAAAGGACTACCAAGAAATGTCAGACTCCAAATATGAAGCTTCCTATACACTAAAGGTCCTAAGAGACATCTGAAAGAGGCATCTCTCAAATGCTCAGGATCTAACTAGGGCTCACAGGCACAAAACTTCCAGAAGAGGGACACACTTGGAGGGTTTTTAAATCATTCCTTTGCTCAGGAAATGAACACACTTGGTTCAACACCTCCTCAGCTTTTGGTGTCAGACCTACATCTCCCACCACTCCAGAGCTCTGAAGAGGCTGGAGAGTCCAGATCAAGCAGCCCAGGTCACTGTGTGTCCATTGTGCTTCTGGTGGGAGTGGGCCACCAGCAAGGAATTCAGACTCCCAGTGGGGCTGGGGGGCACATTGCTTGGAGCTGTGGGAGAGGTTCTGGGGGAAACTCCTCTCTGCTTCTGCATTTTGTGAGAGACTTCCAGCCAGCCAGAGCACAGCCACACACTCTCTGTCCTGGAGTTTGGCTTACTCTGCATGGCACAGAGCTGGGATGCTCCAGAGCACAAGCACAGAACTCCACTCTCTTTCCAAGTCCAACAAGAAGGTCCACTGCCTTGTGTGCCTTCAGGACTAGAAGGCAGGCTGCACAGGAATTGTTCTGAGACAAGATTTTCAGTTTAAGCTTTCTCATGAGAATCTTAGAATCACAGAATCAGTCAGGGTCGGGAGGGACCACAAGGATCAGCCAGTTGCAACTCCCCTGCCCATGGGCAGGGACACCTTACACTACATTAGGCTGGACAGAGCCTCATCCAGCCTGGCCTCCTCTCTGAGGATCATTCTGTGATTCTGTGCTCCACAACCTCCCTGGGCAACCTGTGCCAGTGTCTCACCACCCTCACTGCAAAGAACCCTTTCCTAACATCTGGTTTAAATATCCCCTCTGCCACTTTAAACCCATTCCCGCTTGTCCTGTCATTACCAGACCTTGTCAATAGTCCCTCCCCGCCCTCCTGGAGCCCCCTGCACATCCTGCAAGGCCACTCCAAGGTCTCCTGGAAGCTTTCTCCTCTCTAGGCTGCAGAGCCTCAACTCTCTCAGCCTGTCCTCAGAGCAGAGCAGCTGCAGCCTTCTGAGCATCTTGGTGGCCTCCCTGGGACTGGCTCCAACACTTCCATGTCCTTCTTGTGCTGGGGGCTCCAGAACTGCACACAGTACCCCAGGTGGGAGCAGAATCCCCTCCCTTTCCCTGCTGCCCACTCTGCTCTTGCTGCAGCCCAGCACAGGGTTGCTGTCTGGGCTGCACATGCTCTTAAGCAAGATGATTTAAGCATGTGTTAACAACTGGCTTGCTGGAAAGAGGATATGCTGCCTGAGATCCAACCCTGATCTGGTCAAAGGCAGTATAAAAGGATACCACTAAAAGCAGGGACTATTGGATTAGGCTGTTAACCTCCCTGCTTTGAGATTAAGATGGGGAAAAAACCCCCTCTGATGTGCTTAATTCTACAGTAAATCTTTAGAAACCCAGCGAGCTCTTTCCTTACATGTTCAGAAACCAAGGAACCTTGTCTTATGAAAAATCAGTTCTACCTTCCATTTCTTTAATGCAATTTCACCATTTATACAGATAAACAACCAACAATCTGCACAGAAGCTTCTTGCACTTAGGAGGCATAAAGCCACTTAAAATAATTAATAATATTAATTTATGTCATCCCTGTCAAATATCTGTTAGAACAAATGCTGTGCCATGGCCTCTTTGGAACAGAATGATTAGTCCCAGGCACACTGGCTGAAATCACCACCACGAACCACATTGACAGACCAGAACCATTTCTGACTTGAGGATGTTTAAAGGCTTCTAATCAATAAATGGGGAGTTAGATTAATTAATATTTGCAAAGTGCTCTGACTTCCTAAGATGAAATGTGTCAGAAGTGCACATGCCTATTTGTTAGTATTTTGCACTAATGGAAAGCAAGGAGAGCTGGAATTGGTGCAGGATCATTTTCTGCACTGTGTCTTGAGAGCCTTGCACACTCACCCAGCACCCACAGTGCAGATCAACTAGGGTGGCCAGCAGAATGAGGGAGGTGATTGTGCCACCCTACTGTACTCTGGTGAGACCCATCTGGAGTGCTGCATCCAGCTCTGGTGCCTCCAGCACGAGGGCATGGAACTGTTGAAGAGGGTGTAGAGAAGGGCATAAAGATGAAATGAGGGCTGGAGAACGTCCTCTATGGAGGAGGTTCTGCATAGAGGCTGAGAGAGTTAGGCCTGCTCAGCCTGGAGAAGAGAAGGCTCCAGGAGGACCTTAGAGCAGCCTTCCAGTACCTGAAGGGTACAAGGGAGCTGGGGAGGGATTTTTGACAAGGGCTGGGAGTGACAGGATGAGTGAGAATGACTTTGAGGTGGGAGAGGGAGAGGGGAGATTGAAAGTGGAGATGAGGAAGAAATTCTTTACAGTGAGAGTGGTGAGATACTGGCACAGGTTGCCCACGGAGGTTGTGGATGCCTCTGCCTGGAGGTGTTCAAGGCCAGGTTGGATGAGGTCTTGAGCAACCTGGGCTGGTGGGAGTATTGGAACTGGATGATCTTTAAGGTTCCCTTCCAGTCCAAACTGGAATTCTGTGAACTCTGACTGTGCTGAACAAGTACAGGGCTCAGAGGGGAGAGTGTCTAGTGAGGAAATTACTGCCCTGGTACATGATGCTGAGCCTGGATCCTCACCGTGGACTCTGGTGCTGTCAGAGGTATCAAGTTCTTAGCTCATCTCTCACTTCTCCTCAGCTACAGCTCAGTTTGCAGAGGAGCTGTAAGAGGTTCCAAGGCTGATCTATTAGCATTAGACTGACCTTTACATCTGAAGCCACTGTTTTCACCACTGGGTTTGTATGTTTAATGTGAGGGATTACACACATTAAATAGATTTAAACAAGTAAGTTTGCAGTCATTTGAAGTTTGTCTATGGTCAAGTGTAAAGAACTGGGTTATTTTCAGTCTGCTCTGTGTAGTCATCATTTCTGTTTTATTATTATCTCTCCAGAGAAAGTGAGAGGTTTTCTCTCCAGAACATACATTCCTATGTTCTTTTTCCTCTCCCTATGCCCCCATTTCAAGGTTCAGGCAGAGCCCTTCCCCTGCTGTGTACTGACTTTCACTGACAAGATAACAGACCATCACATCCTGTCATTTCACTTTGTCATCAGCCTTTGAATCTTTCAGGATGAAGATAAGGACAGCAGTGAAGCAAGCTGCCCATGATCTTACTGTCCATCTGAGAAGGGACAGTTTCTGCACCTGCATTCTGGGGACAAATGTGCTTCTATTTATTTATATATCTTATTCCTCTAAGTTCTTCTAGACTGCACCAGAGACCTAGCACCAGAGCTTCTACACTGCCTTCAGAGATCTGCCACCAGAGCTTCTACACTGCCTTTCTTCAGAGACCTAGCACCAGAGCTACACTGCCTGCCTTCAGAGACCTAGCACCAGAGCTTCAATGCTGCCTGCCTTCAGAGACCTAGCACCAGAGCTTCAGCGCTGCCTGCCTTCAGAGACCTAGCACCAGAGCTACACTGCCTGCCTTCAGAGACCTAGCAACAGAGCTTCTACACTGCCTTCAGAGACCTAGCACCAGAGCTACACTGCCTGCCTTCAGCGACCTAGCACCAGAGCTTCAATGCTGCCTGCTTTCAGAGACCTAGCACCAGAGCTTCTACACTGCCTGCCTTCAGAGATCTGCCACCAGAGCTTCAACCCTGCCTGCCTTCAGAGACCTAGCACCAGAGCTTCAGCGCTGCCTGCCTTCAGAGACCTAGCACCAGAGCTTCAGCGCTGCCTGCCTTCAGAGACCTAGCACCAGAGCTTCAACGCTGCCTGCCTTCAGCACTGTGTGCCTTTGAGCAGCATCATCTGTACCATGGCAGCCTCTCCGTGACACCACATGCTACTGATGTGGTTTGTGTTTTCTTACTATGTGTGTGAGGTGCAATAGAGATTGGAACCACTGAGAGGAAGCAGACCTTACTTCTGTGCACCACTGCTAGGCCTCTACTTCCAACAGCAGTGCAGATTATTACCGTGGAATCACAGAGCTGCTGAGGTTGGAAGAGACCTTTGATGTCAAATCCAACTGCCCACCCAGAGCTCACAATCCCACCACTGCTGCTAAGTCACTGCCACTCAGCCACCTCCCTCAGCACCACATCCACATGGCTTTTAGACACTTTCAGGAGTGGTGATTCCAGCACCTCCCTGGGCAGTCGGTTCCAATGCCTGAGAACCCTTGCTGGAAAGAAATGTTCCTAATATCCAACCCAAACCTTCCTTGGCACACCTTGAGGCTGTTTCCTCTTATCCTGTCGCTTGTTGCATGTAAGAAGGGATCAAGATCACCTCACTCCAGCCTCCTTGCAGGGACAGCAATGAGGTCTCCCCTCAGCCTCCTCTTCTCCAGACTAAAAAAACCTCAATTCCCTCAACTGTTCTTCACCAGGCTTGTGTTCAAGGTCCCTACCAGCTTGATTGCTCTTAGAATCATAGAATCAACCAGGTTGGATGAGACCTCCAAGGTCATCCAGTCCAGCTTAGCACCCAGCCTTATCCAGTCAACCAGACCATGGCACTAAGTGCCTCATCCAGGCTTTGCTTCAACACCTCCAGGGACGGTGACTCCACCACCTCCCCGGGCAGCCCATTCCAATGGTCTTCTCTGGACATGCTGCAGCACCTCAATGTCCTTGTAGAGAGTGGCCCAAAACCAAACCTAGTATTCAAGGTGTGGCCTCTTCAGTGCAGAGCAGAGAGCATGGTGAGTATAAACTCTAAAAGCTGTTTTTTCCAGAGCTCAGGAAGGTAGCAGCTGCCCAGTGCAGCACATTAGACAACGGAGTTTCCTTGCTCTGGACACAATCAACCTCCTCACTGCAGCAGTTGGGGGAAAATCAAACTCAGGGTGAAAATTCCTTAGCATTCAGTGCAGAGGGAGCTACCACTGCTCTTCTCAAAGTACCACAGACATCTTTTCATCTCTGTTAGGTTGGGAGAGGGAAGAATTTGGCAAGCTGGTGTACAATGGCTGGCAAAGCATTTACTGCCTGTACAAAAACTTCCCACAGGGAAGGTTCAAGCTTTCAAGAAGAAATCCTGCAGGAAACAGCTCCTCATCCAGCCACAAGCAGCACGCAGCAAGTGAAGCTCTGTTGCCAAAGGGATCCAAAGGTAGAGAGAAATTTCACTTTTATATTTTCCTGCCTTTTACTGTTTTCTGCAGATCTGTGCAGTTTTTCAGGTGTCTGTGAGTTAAAGGAATCTCTGCTCTTGCTGCATCAACAACCCAACTTGCAAGCTGGAACTTTGTTATCTAAACCCCATTTTCTAGCTGTAATCTAGCTGGTTATTTATATATTGATCCTATAGGGGAAGAAAAATGGCCAGTGTGGCTTCCAGAGCTGCTCCTTCCTGGGATAAATCAGTCAACAGAATAACAGACTGTGAGGCACAGTTTGCTTTTTCTTTTCCTTTTTCTCTTTCTTTTTCTTTTCCTTTTTCCTTTTTTTGGTCTTTCTCTTTTTATTTTTTCTTTTTCTTTCTTCTTTTCCTTTTCCTTTTTCTTTTTAATTTTTTTTTCTTTT
>WAAF01002822.1:0-38210 GCA_013400475.1 Tricholaema leucomelas | reverse complement strand
TTCTTTTTCTTTTTTCTTTTTCTTTTTTCTTTTTCTTTATTTTTATTTTTCTTTTTTGTTTAGTTCTCTTTTTTCTTTTTTCCTTTCTTTTTCTTTTTTGTTTTTTCTTTCCTTTTTTTTTTCTTTTTGCTCATTTTCCTTTTTTTTCTTTTTCTTCATTTTCCTTTTCTTTTTCTTGTTCTTTTTCTTTTTCATTTTCTTTTTATTTTTCTTTTTGTTCTTTTTCCTTTCCTTTTTTCTTTTTCTTTATTTTCTTTTCTTTTTTTTCTTTGTCTTCTTCTGTTTTCTTTCTCTTTCTTTCTCTTCCCTTTCCCTTTCCCTTTCCCTTTCCCTTTCCCTTTCCCTTTGCCTTTCCCTTTCCCTTTTCCTTTCTCTTTCCCTTTCCCTTTCATTTCCTCTTTCCTTTTCCTTTCTTTTATCTCCTGTGGGTTGCTTTTGCTCAGTTCCATTCAGTATTGTTGCCACTGCATCTAAAGCATGGTTTGTGCCATCTCCCTAGCAGAGCACCTGTCATGTGTGTCTGTGTCTGTGAGGATTGTTTTATCTACCATCACCAGTAAGATTTAAAACAAAAAGGAGAGCATTTCTTGCCTGGAAGCTGTGTGGATCACAAACTCTTAGCTAGTCCTAAATTCTCAGAAAAGATGAAGTCAGCAGAAGGTTTGACCTTCTGAAGCTGGGAATCTTGGTATCTCAGGCTTGTTGCATCTCATGGAGAGGGACCTGGCAGTGCTGGTGGATAACAAGTTGTCCTTGGCACAGCAATGTGCCCTTGTGGCCAAGAGGGCCAATGGGATCCTGGGGGGCATTAAGCAGAGTGTGTCCAGCAGATAGAGGGAGGTTCTCTGCTGCCTCTACTCTGCCCTGGTGAGACCTCATCTTAAGTACTGCCTTCAGTTTTGGGCTTCCCAGTTTAAGAGGGACAGGGATCTGCTGGAGAGAGTCCAGCAGAGGGCTAGAAGGATGTTTAAGGGACTGAAGCACTGCCTGAAGTGGACAGGCTGACGGACCTGGCGCTGCTTAGTTTGGAGAAGAGAAGACTGAGAGAGGATTGAATCAATGTTTATAAACAACTGAGGGCTGGGGGTCAGGAGTGGGGGCAGGCTCTGCTCACTGCTCCCTGGGATAGGACAAGCAGCAATGGATGGAAGCTGCAGCACAGGAGGTTCCAGCTGAACACAAGGGGGAACTTCCTGACTGCAAGGCTCCCAGAGCACTGGCACAGGCTGCCCAGAGAGGTTGTGGAGTCTCCTCTGGAGCCTTTCTAGACCCATCTGGATGTGTTCCTGTGTGACTGATGGGATGGTCCTGCTCTGGCAGGGGGGTTGGACTGGATGATCTTTTTGGGTCCCTTCCAACTCCTAACATCCTGTGAGCCTGTGATTCCTGAGAAACTGACACATAGAGGACTGCACTTGGAATCACTCTGCAATCCTACTGCTGAGATCACACAAGGATTTGGGGAGTACAAGATTCAGCCCTGAAATCCCAAGATCTTTTAGCAGCCTCCAGCTGTTAAGACACAGGAAGCTTCACCACGATACTGGAGCAGGTTTTCTCTTGTGCCTTATTAAAATAATTTACAATCAGAAGCAGTCTCACTTAGAGAACTTCATTGCCACCTTGTTCATGCCTTCTCTTGTCCATCCCTGTTTTTCCTCTCACCACTGGGACTCATTACTTCTATTTTTTCAATGCTCCAAGGCTTTATTCGGGTTTTGAGTGGGAAATTAATTGCTTAGGGATACTTTGCTTTTGAAAAAAAACATAGCTTCCTAATGTGTTTCTATGTCCATGCTTTAGACCTTCATCTCACTTGTAACCTATTGATTAAGACCTGAGGCTGTCACCTTAGTTCAGCTAAGGATACCCAAAGGTGCCACATAGTTCAGCCTCAAAGCGTTCCGATGGCTCGCAGGTCTCTCATCCTATCTGCTTTGAGTCTTTGGCAAACCTCTTTGTTTCCCACAAAACTCAGGAGAATTTGGGAGTTAGGTGTTCCCTGGCCCTAAGGATGGCTTTTACAGAGCCTGCTCAGGCTGGTTTTCTGGAGTGCTGTCTACTGCAAGCAATAGGCAATGAAGCTGTGGAGAGATCCCTGTGATCACATCATTAGCACCATTAGAGCATTTACCTGGAAGGTAGGCACAGGGCTAGGTACAGTCTTGATCTACGTAGGGAACTGGCAGCCCTGGCACTTGGCAATGCCAGGATACACACCACACCCCTGGCAGTGATGGGAGGAACTCCCTGCTACTGCTAACTCCTTGCCCTTATGCCCAGTAAGTCAATACCTGTAAGTGCACAGGAAAATGTCTTTCCTTGCAGCAGTCTTGCTTGACTGTTGGCCTCTTCAGTTGTCAGCCAGCCTTTATTTCACCAGGCTGCTGTGATTTCTAAAGCTGGTCTCTTCTGCTCCCTCCCTTGGGAATTTTCTTTATGCAGGGATGGGTAACATGTTGGGCTAGAGAGTGTGAGCTGCAGCTTGTCTGCCACAATGTCCAGACCTGCAGGTCTGGAAAGCTTCCAGGTGCTCCTTGGATATATCCCTGTAGCCTGTGGTTAACACTTTTATCCTGGAAACTGGAACAACCTTCAAATTCCTGCCTCAGCTCAGATCAAGGATTAATCCATACCCTTGCTGCCTCCAGTGACTCCTTTACCTGCTGCACCATCAGCGGTCAGAAGCAGTGAAGAGGGAACAACACATCTCTGCTTTCCCTGGCTTGGAAAGGGGGAAGGGCTTGGTTCCTAGGTCTCTACCACTGAGAAGGATTTGCAGCTGGGAAAAAAATGCTCACCTCTGTGAAAAGAGGAAAGAATAAATGATGTTCCTCTCCTTGAGACTTCCTTCCAGTTAGGTTTTCTGACGGCAGAGAGAGCCAGGGCCTCTTAGAGCTGCAGCTTTCTCAGGGTTACAGGCATGTGACCTCTATTGCAGGAGCTCACTGAGCTCCTTGACTCCCTCTGTGAGCTGGCTTCTCAATCTGCTCAATTCTCTGCTGTATTACAAGTCACTGAAAATTACAGCCTGCAAATTTCTTCAGGAAGTTGTGAAATGTTTTGGATGTCATCTTGCTCATCATAAGCAAAACCTTTGGGACCCAAAGCAGAGTAGCAATAAAAAAGATGTTTTATGTTCTGTGTTCTCTAATAAAAAAAAGAGGTAAAATCTGCTTTGGAAGGGAGGATTCAGAGCAGTAACCTGAGACACTTCAGGGAAAGAGTACAGACAGAGGCGTGCTGCTCTTTGGTGAGGTCCAATTTAAGCCTCAAAAGCAGTCTCAGCACTGCCACAGTTCTTGATGTGAATAAACTTCCTGAAACAGGATGAGTGAGGCCATAAAGATATTAGAATAGAATAGAATAGAATAGAATAGAATAGAATAGAATAGAATAGAACAGAATCGAATAGAAACAACCAGGTTGGAAGAGACCTCCAAGCTCATCCAGTCCAACCTAGCAGCCAGCCCTGGCCAATCAACCAGACCATGGCACTAAGTGCCCCAGCCAGGCTTGGCTTCAACACCTCCAGGGACAGCGACTCCACCACCTTCCAGGGCAGCCCATTCCAATGCCAATCACTCTCTCTGACAACAACTTCCTTCTAACATCCAGCCTGAACCTGCCCTGGCACAGCTTGAGGCTGTATCCTCTTGTTCTGTTGCTGGGTGCCTGGCAGAAGAGCCCAACCCCACCTGGCTACAGCCTCCCTTCAGGTAGTTGCAGACAGCAATGAGGTCCCCACTGAGCCTCCTCTTCTCCAGGCTAAACAACCTCAGCCCCCTCAGCCTCTCCTCATGGGGTTTTGCTCCAGGCCCCTCCCCAGCCTTGCTGCCCTTCTCTGGACACCTTCCAGCACCTCAACATCTCTCTTCAATTGAGGAGCCCAGAACTGGACACAGCACTCAAGGTGTGGCCTGAGCAGTGCTGAGCACAGGGGCAGAAGAACCTCCTTGTCTCTCCACAAGCCAGCTTCCAAACCCTCCTGGGAGCCCTTACCTCCTTGAAAGCACACTGCAGTCCTCCTGACTTGAGGGAAGCCTCAGTGGACTATACTTGAGTCCTGACTGGCCTAAATTTCTCTCTGATGCTGTCTGATTTTGTCTCAAATATAATTAATGGGAAAGTGACCTGTAGCCCTTCTCCCTTCTGTCTATCTGAGATAACATCCAGGCCTACTTCCTTTAGCAAATAACTTTACAGAAGGAGCTCAACTTCCTTGTTCTCCAGATTAGCCCAGGTTAATTAATAACGAATTCTTAGTCATTAAACTAAAGACAATTCCTTAGGGAAAAATCTCCTTTTGTTTCTTCTCATTCTTTTATCCCCATCCAAAAGGGATTTTTATTTCACAACGACAAACCTCAAATGCTTCTCCTTCAGTTAAACCCCCAAACCCTGACTCTGTTTGTCCCCACACCTCTGCCATTTCTGCAAAACGCTGCAGGTACCAAAAAAATGCCTCCCAGCCAGCCCCAACCCAAACAAATGTGTCCCTTTCACACCCCCCTCCTCCCTGCCCTCTCTCTGCTTGTACCAGATGTGTTGGCTCAGCACAGGAGTCAGGTGTTTGGAGAGCTGCACCTAGACTTTCTATCCAGAAACAATCCACTGGGGGAACCAGGATGTTTCCTTTCAAAACAGACACTTTGCTCAGTGGTACTTTTGGAGGAGCTCAGTCAGGAAGTAGTTGAAGAACATCTCAAGTTTGTAGAAGTGTCCCAAGTCTGGTCTGGATCTCCCCACATCCAGCTTTGCTCCATTGCCCCTGGTCTTGTCACTACCTGACAGTAGTATAGAGGGACTGATAACTGCAGCACAGGTGAGGCCTTCCCGTGGACTGCTCAGATTTTTCCCTTTCAAGTCTCAGTTGAGATGAATGGGTTGAGCTTCCACACCAGTGGGGTAGACTATTGTGTGAACTTGGCTATGAAGAACATTGGTTTCACATAAATGTTTGAGTAGTACTGTTCAAAATAGGATGCTCTGTTTGGGGAGGTGAGGATGCAGTCTGAAAAGTTGCACATCACTGATTTGCAGATGTCAGTGTTTATTAGATGGAGAGGTTGAGGTGCTAGAAGGTGTCCAGAGAAGTGCAACAAAGCTGATGAGAGGCCTGGAGCACAGCCCTGTGAGGGGAGGCTGAGGGAGCTGGGGGTGTGCAGCCTGCAGAAGAGGAGGCTCAGGGCAGAGCTCTTTGCTGTCTACAGCTACCTGAAGAGAGGTTGTGGCCAGGTGGGGTTGGGCTCTGCTGCCAGGCAAGCAGCAACAGAACAAGGGGACACAGCCTCAAGCTGTGCCAGGGCAGGTCTAGGCTGGATGTTAGGAGGAAGTTGTTGGCAGAGAGAGTGATTGGCATTGGAATGGGCTGCCCAGGGAGGTGGTGGAGTTGCTGTCCCTGGAGGTGTTGAAGCCAAGCCTGGATGAGGCACTTAGTGCTATGGTCTGGTTGATTGGCCAGGGCTGGGTGCTAGGTTGGACTGGCTGAGCTTGGAGGTCTCTTCCAACCTGGCTGATTCTATGATTCTAAGTTGCTTATTTTGTGATTTCAAGTTTAACAGATCAGTGTCATTTTGGCCATGACTGACAACCCAAGTATTTAACCTGTCTAGATGTGACACAGACAAAGCTGCATCAATCAGCAATGTTAGCAGGCATTTTGAGGTAGTGCAGTGCTTGCAAAGATGTTGACTGTAAGATGCCACTCTTAGTTTATTTTAAGCTATTCCATTTCCAGGAATCTCCCATAATGGGGATGTGACTGTCCAGAGAATCATAGAATGGTTTGAGTGACCTCAAAGGTCACCCAGTTCAAACCCCCCTTCCACAGGCAGGGATATCTCCCACTAGCCCAGGTAGCTCAAGGCCTCATCCATCCTGACCTTGAACACTTCCAGGGAAGGACCTGTTCCAGTGTCTCCCCACTGTCACTATGAAGAAATTCTTCCTACTCTCCAATTTCAGACTCCTCTCTCCCAGCTCAAAGCCATAATCCCTTGTCCTGTCACTCCCAGCCCTTGTCAAAACTTCCTCTCCAGCTCTCCTGGAGCCCCTTCAGGTACTGGAAGGTTGCTCTAGGGTCTTGCCTGGAGCCTTCTCTTTTCCAGGCTGAACAGCCCAAACTCTCCCAGTTTGTCCCCACAGGGGAGGTTCTCCAGCCCTCTGATCATCTTGGCCTTCTCTGCAGCTGCTCCAGCAGTCCCATGTCCTTGTTGTGCTTGAGGCAGCAGAACTGAACTATACATGGGATAGGTTTATGGGGGGGGATCAGAGCAGTCTGTTTCCTACCACACTCCCCTAATGCTCAGGAGCCCTGTTCCTGTTGACTCTGTCCACAAAGGCTCAATCGCTGCGTGCTGATTGCTTACCCTGGCCGCCAGAACTCCCTCTGAAGAGAGGCAGTTAAAGCTTGGGAGTTTTGTGTTTCCTGTCACTGGCACCGAGGGAGGAGGTGAGTGAGGTTTGGGCCTGCAGGTATTTTTGAGCCTCTGAAAGCTGGTTCCATGGGAAGTGAGGCAATTCAGAGGGCAGAATACTTTGTACCTCCTGGCAGCTGCATCTTGCCTTGTTTGCAAAAGGGCTATGCATGGGTGTACATAAAAGCAGCTGAGGCTGCTGCTTGCCAGGTCCTCTAAATACATTAACCTTGTCTTGGAAAGGGGCAGGGATTTAGTTTAATGGTTACAGGAGGGGCATTGAGATTCTTGAATTGAACTCCAGTTTGCATCAATATTTAACTTTGAGCAAGGCTAGACACAGGAGCACTGGTGTGTGTGTGTGTGTGTGTGTGTGTCCCCTTGTTTTAATTGGCATCATTCTCACCTCCCAAGATATTTGAAGGTTGTAACAAGAAATATTTGGATCCCTTTTTCCATATTCATGGAATATACTGATATTATATTTTATTAAAGACTCTCAAATGGCTTCCATCCCACTCTTAATAACCCTATGCATTACAAGCTTCTGTTTCCTCGAGCTACAGACAAATCCTATTACAGGGAGTAGATTAAATTGGGCCTTGACAGATCTTTGCAATTCACTGACAAAAAAGGACAAGTTGTCTCACTAATAAGACAACATCAGGATCACACTAATATTATGCATCTCGGTGCTCACAGATGCAAAACCCTTTATGCACACTCCCTCCAGCAGTCATTACCCAAATAAAACCCAGGTCGTTTTCTTTGAACAAGAAACTAAAGCATCTAAGCAGAATGACTCCAGATTCACATCGCGCAAAGAGGCCATCAGTCAGCATCTGCCTGCTTGATCGTGCCCTCTGGCACCACTTCAGGGGACCTGGCTCCTCCAGACCTGCTCCTGCCACTGCCAATGAGCTGTGTGCTTCTGTGTACAAACAGCAGCCTGGGACAGAGGGCAGAGCCAGGGCTGGAGGAAGCGAGCACAAAGAGGTGTTTTGTTCAGCTTTCTCTTAAGCTCCACAGCGGAGCAGAGAGGTTACGGATGCACAGTGCATAGAAACCCACTTTTATCCCTTTCAAATGCTCTCAGCTCTCTGATAATCCCTAATATACAGCTTTTGGGTTTTTTCCTTCCCTTTTTTAATCAACAGCAACTGGTCTGAGTGGTCTGACGCTTGGAATCAGATTTTAATAATGTGATTTCTTCACATTATTTTGGTGCATGCAAGGGAAAGGGAGATTGGTGGCAGCGTCAATGCAGCAGCAGAGCATCAATCAGTGCAGCCCTTTGAGAACATGCCCTCCAGCAGTACCTGTTAGCCAGGATTGCCTTCTCCTGGAGAACACCCATGACAATTAGCAGCCCTCAATTCCTTGGACACCACAGCAGTAAAGTTAATAAAGCCATGAACAGCACATGCTGAACTGGGAGCCTGGGAGCCTCTCACTGCTTTCCCAAGGACAGATTTATCAACAGACTTACTAAAAAATACCTGCAAGTTGTTCTTGTTCTGTTTCTCAGCAAAGGTCATAGAATTATAGAATGGTTTGGGCTGGAAGGGTCCCTAAAGATCATTTAGTTCCAACCCTGCTGCCATAGGCAGGGTCACCTCCCACCAGCCCAGGCTGCTCAAGGCCTTATCCAACCTGGCCTGAAACACCTCCAGGGAGGGGGCATCCAAACCTCCCTGGGCAACCTGTGCCAGTGTCTCCCCACCCTCACTGCAAAGAATCTCTTCCTAATCTCCACTTTCAATCTCTCCTCTGTCAGCTCAAAGCCATTGTCCCTCATCCTGTCACTACAAACCCTTGTCCCTCCCCAGCTCTCCTATATCTCCCTGTCAGGTACTGGAAGACTGCTCTAAGATCTTCCTGGAGTCTTCTTTTCTCCAGGCAGAACAGCTTCAACTCTCCCAGCCTGTCCCCATAGAGCCCTCTGATTATCTTTGTGTCCTCCTCTGGACCCTTTTCAACAGTTCCATGTCCTTCTTGCAAGGGGGGCACCATAACTGGATGCAGTACTCCAGGTGGGGTCTGATGAGAAACAAGTAGAGGAGGAAAATCACCTCACTCATCCTGCTGGTCTCACTACCTTTGAAGACAGCTCACAACAACTGAACTGTTTTTTGCTGTCCAAGAGAAAGGAACAGTAAGAGAAGAGATCAATCACAAGTGATTCTGGGAAGAGGGAGTTTAAAACCTTGCCCAGGCTTGTTTAAGTATAGCCTTAAGATGGATGATCCTCAGAGGGAAACAAGGTGACCACATGGCTAGCTGTGGTTAGAGGCTGCAGCACAGCTTGATGGGGAAGAAAGGGCATTAGACAGCAAAGGTGGCCCTGGCTCATGGGTATTTGAGTGATTACAGTAGCTTACTCCAGCATTACACCAGATAAAGCTGACACTGTCCTTCTCATTCACATACAAATCTGTTCCTAGAGAAGCCATCTGAAGAGATAAGCTCAGCTGTGGATATTATTTGTGGCTTATTTAAGTGTTCTACCTACAAGATACTTGCCAAACTAGATCTGGGATGCCACTAAAGAAATGCAGGCCCCAGGAGATATTGCAAGGGACCAAAGCTCCTCGGAGGTGCACCTGGTGCAGACATGCAATGTCTGATTGTTCTACCAGACACCATTTTGATTCTAATAAGCTGTTAGGAAGATGTTGTAATGCACCTCTGGGCTGTGTAAACAGAGCACCCAGATCTGTCAGTAACTGCTAAGCAGATCTGATTTTCTGCATCTTCTTCTATTGAAGGTTGTGCTTATCTCCACCAGGGATGTCATCTGGAAACATCTAGAGACTTTCTAGACCTAGATGGATGCTTTCTTGTGTGACCTGCCTTAAGTGATGCGGCTTTGGCAGGGGGATTGAAGTGGATGATCTCCAGAGGTCCATTTCAACTCTCACCATTCTATGATTCTATGATCACCACTCAATTTGTCCACCAAGCTCCTGGCCAAGCTGGCAGCTCGTGGCTTGGACAAATTCACTCTGTGCTGGGTCAGGAACTGGCTGGAAGGCTGAGCCCAGAGAGTGGTGGTGAATGGTGCCACATCCAGTTGGCAGCTGTCACCAGTGGTGTTCCCCAGGGATCAGTGTTGGGCACAGTCCTGTTCAATATTTTTACTGATGATCTGGAGCAGGGGATTGAGTCCAGCATCAGTAAGTTTGCAGATGACACCAAGCTAGGAGCAGCTGTGGAGCTGTTGGAGGGGAGGAGAGCCCTGCAGAGGGACCTGGCCAGGCTGGATGGGTCGGCAGAGGCCAATGGGATGAGACTGAACAAGGCCAAGTGCAGGGTTCTACACTTTGGCCACAACAACCCCAAGCAGCACTACAGGCTGGGGACAGAGTGGCTGAGAGCAGCCAGGCAGAGAGGGACCTGGGGGTGCTGGTAGATAGTAGGCTGAAGCTGAGGCAGCAGTGCCCAGGTGGGCAGCAGAGCCAATGGCATCCTGGGCTGGCTCAGGAGCAGTGTGGGCAGCAGGACAAGGGAGGTTCTTCTGCCCCTGTGCTCAGCACTGCTCAGGCCACCCCTGGAGTGCTGTGTCCAGTTCTGGGCTCCTCCATTGCAGAGAGATGTTGAGGTGCTGGAAGGTGTTGAGAGAAGGGCAGCAAGGCTGGGGAGGGGCCTGGAGCACAGCCCTGTGAGGAGAGGCTGAGGGAGCTGGGGGTGTGCAGCCTGCAGAAGAGGAGGCTCAGGGCAGAGCTCATTGCTGTCTGCAGCTGCCTGAAGGGAGGCTGTAGCCAGGTGGGGTTGGGCTCTGCTGCCAGGCAAGCAGCAACAGAAGAAGGGGACACAGCCTCAAGCTGTGCCAGGGCAGGTCTAGGCTGGATGTTAGGAGGAAGTTGTTGGCAGAGAGAGTGATTGGCATTGGAATGGGCTGCCCAGGGAGGTGGTGGTGTCACCGTCCTTGGGGGTGTTCAGGAAAAGCCTGGATGAGGCACTTAGTGCCATGGTCTGGTTGACTGGATAGGGCTGGGTTCTAGGTTGGACTGGATGAGCTTGGAGGTCTCTTCCAACCTGGTTGATTCTATTCTATTCAATAAAACACAGAAGCATCAAAGTACTTTGACCTGCCAATGATCACAGAATCACAGAATCAACCAGGTTGGAAAGGACCTCTAGGATCACTGAGTCCAACCTATCACCTAACCCTTCTAATGAACTAATACAAGGAGCAAATATTCTGTTTCATCTGGAAAACAGCTGCCTCATAGTAAATGGTTATTCATTGTCTTCTAAAGGCACTTACAAAGCTGCCAAAGCATCACAGGCACAGCAAGGTCACTGCTGGTCCATTGTTTGTAAATGTTTTCTGAACACTGTCTTGGACTTCTTCATAGAATTATAGAATTGTTTCAGTTGGAAAAGACCTCTAAGATCAGCAACCCAACACCACCATGGCCAGTAAACCATGTCCTGAAGGGCTGTGTTAGAACTGTGTAAGGCATAAAAATCCCAGGGATGGAGCTGAGTCAGGCAGTGGTGGAAACAGGAGGCACAGTGATGAACCTTCTCCATCAGTGTTAATCCGTTCCTGTAGAGAGCTTAGAGACAAGCTACAGGTCACAGTACCTTTTCCTTGGAAGCTCACAGAGCTTCCTTGCTCCAAGCAGTCTGAATCTGCAGCTGAAAGACAAACTCTGAAAGTGTCTGTGAACATATCTCTAGACTTGAGTAAAGCCACAGCATCCTCCCAGAGGAAGTGACTGCTCCTGGCTTGGACAGACACACACTTTGCTGGGTGAAAAACTGGCTGATAGCTGGGCCCAGATAGTAGCTGAAGATGAGGCAGCAGTGCCCAGATGGGCAGCAGAGCCAATGGCATCCTGGGCTGGATCAGGAGCAGTGTGGGCAGCAGGACAAGGGAGGTTCTTCTGCCCTGTGCTCAGCACTGCTCAGGCCACCCCTTGAGTGCTGTGTCCAGTTCTGGGCTCCTGAATTCAAAAGAGATGTTGAGGTGCTGAAAGGTGTCCAGAGAAGGGCAGCAAGGCTGGGGAGGGGCCTGGAGCACAGCCCTGTGAGGAGAGGCTGAGGGAGCTGGGGGTGTGCAGCCTGCAGAAGAGGAGGCTCAGGGCAGAGCTCATTGCTGTCTGCAGCTACCTGAAGGGAGGCTGTAGCCAGGTGGGGTTGGGCTCTGCTGCCAGGCACCCAGGGACAGAACAAGGGGACACAGCCTCAAGTTGTGCCAGGGGAGGTCTAGGCTGGATGTTAGGAGGAGGTTGTTGGCAGAGAGAGTGATTGGCATTGGAATGGGCTGCCCAGGGAGGTGGTGGAGTCGCTGTGCCTGGAGGTGTTGAAGCCAAGCCTGGATGGGGCACTTAGTGCCATGGTCTGGTTGATTGGATAGGGCTGGGTGCTAGGTTGGGCTGGCTGAACTTGGAGGTCTCTTCCAACCTGGTTGATTCTATGATTCTAAAGAGTGGTGGGGAGTGGAGTTACATCCAGTTGGTGGCCAGTCACAGGAGGTGTTCCCCAGGGCTCAGTGCTGGGGCCAGTTCCCTTTAACATCCTGCCAATGATCTGGACAAGGGGATCAAGGCACCCTCTGCAAGTTTGCAGGTATCACTGCGCTGGGTGGAAGCATTGATCTGCTAGAGGGCAGGGAGGCTCTGCAGAGAGATCTGAACAGACTGGATAGATAGGCTGAGGCCAGTGGTATGGGATTCAACAAGATCAAACCTTGAGCCTTGTACTTTGGCCACAACAATGATGCAGGCTTTAGTCAGAGTGGCTGGGAAGCTGTCCAGCAGAGAAAGACCAGGGGGTGTTGATTGATGGCTGGCTGAACACAAGCCAATGTGTGCCCACATGGCCAAGGAGACCAACAACATCTTGACTTAGATCAGTGATAGTGGGGCCAGGCCAATGAGAGGGGTGATTGTCCCCCAGCACCCAGCACTGGTGAAACCACACTTTAAGTCCTTGGTTCAGGTTTGGGCCCCTCACTACAAGAAGGACGTCGAGGTGTTGGAGCAGGTCCAGAGAAGAGAAACCAAGCTGGTGAAGGGCCTTGAACATATGTTTTATGTGGAACAGCTGAGGGAACTGGGGTTGTTTAGTTTGGAGAAGAGGAGGCTGAGGAGAGACCTCATGTCTCTCTGCAACTCCCTGAAAGGAGGTTGGAGCCAGGTGGGGTTGATCCCTTCTCACGTGCAGTGAGTGACAGGGTAAGAGGAAACAGCCTCAGGCTCTGCCATGGGAGGTTCAGTTTGGATGTTAGGAACAATTTCTTCCCAGCAAGGATTCTCAGGCACTGGCACAGGCTGCCCAGGAGGTGGTGAAGTCTCCATCCCTGGAGGTGTTTAAAAGACATCTGGATGTGGTGCTGAGGGAGGTGGCAGGGACTTAGCAGCAGTGGTGGAATTGTGAGCTCTGGGGGAGTGGTTGGACTGGATGATGTCAGAGATCTCCTCCAACCTCAACAGTTCTATGGTTCTATATTTGCTGCTGTGTCTGTCTGTAGTTACTCTCTCAGTCATCAATACACTCTTTGCTTACAGGCTGCAGTGTAGACCCTGCAATAAAGAGAGGTAGAAGAGAACTACCCCAGGATAAGTCTGTCTGGAGAGAGAACAGAAGTGTTTTAAAAGCATTAACACATCTCAAGAGGTTACCTGTTAGTATGTTCAGCAGCTGTGGCTGGGTTGTCACACAGGAGCACAGATCTGTTTGTCCTGTTCCTGTTTCTGCTCCTGTTTGTTTTTCCCACAGAGAAGTGATGGTGCTCAGGTGCCAGTTCAACACCATCTGGGGCAGGTACATCAATTCTGAGCCATATCCATGCAGCACTATGGGGTCCTGTTGCCAGAGCCATTTAAATGTCTTCAAACTCATCATGTTCTGCCAATTATAACTGTGGTTCCTATTGAAGATTGGCAGTAGTTTAGGTTTGTTATTCTTTCCCTGATGCTAATCATCCCAGCATAGCACAGATCATAGATTCACAGAATGGTTTGGGCTAGAAGGGACCTTAAAGATCATCCAGTTCCAGCCTTCTGCCACTGGCAGGGACACCTCCCACCAGCCCAGGTTGCTCAAGGCCTCATCCAAGCTGGCCTTGAGTGTCTCCAGGGAGGGAGCATCTACAATAACACTCGGGAACCTGTGCCAGTGTCTCACTACCCTCACTGGAAACAATTTCTTCCACATCTCCAGTCTCAATCTCCCCTCTTCCAGCTCAAAGCCATTGTACCACATGCTGTCACTCCCAGCCCTTGTCAAATGTCCCTCCATAACTCTCCTCTAGACCCCTTCAGGTACTGGAAGGCTGCTCTGAGGTCTCACAGAATCACGGAATGTCAGGGAAGGGACCTCAAAAGCTCATCTGGTCCAGCCCCCCTGCCAGAGCAGGATCAGCCAGAGCAGATCACACAGCAACACATCCCGGCAGCTCTTGGATATCTCCAGAGAGGGAGCCTCCACAACCCCCCTGGGCAGCCTGTGCCAGGGCTCTGTCACCCTCACAGGGAAAAAATTCTCCTTCAGGTTCACATGGAACCTCCTATGCCTCAGCTTCCACCCACTGCCCCTTGTCCTGTCAGCAGAGCCTGGCTCCAGCCTCCTTACATCTGGCTCTCACACCTTACATCTTCATCAACATGAAGGAGGTCACCTCTCAGTCTCCTCTTCTCCCAGCAGCGCAGCCCCAGCTCCCTCAGGCTCTCCTGAGGAAGATGTTCAACTTCCTTAATCATTTTTGTGGCTCTGTGCTGGACTCTCTCAAGCAGCTCCCTGTCCTTCTTGAGCTGAGAGGCCCAGAACTGGACACAGTACTCCAGATGTGGCTTCACCAGAGCAGAGCAGAGGGGCAGGAGAACCTCTCTCAACCTACTACCCACAGCCCTTCTAATCCAGCCCAGAATGGCATCAGCCCTGGCAACAAGAGCACACTGGAGCCTTCTCTTCTCCAGGCTGAACAGCCCCAACTCTCCCAGCCTGTCACCAACTGGAATTGTGTCCAATATTTTTCCCATGATATTTCTGTACACTTCTTTTGAAAATAAAATCCAACAGAGGGGAAGAAAAGGAAAAGAATGCAGAAAAAGTCAGGGCTTGAAAGTTTTAGTTCCCATAGCAACATTAAGTCCCTCATGTTGCATTGTACATGCACTAAAAATAAACAGCTAATGAAGGGCCACATTTTGTATGTCAGGGGGAGCAAGCAACTGGAACTTTAGTTTTACTTGCCTGAGTTGTATGGATTGAAGTTCTCAGCCCCAGAGCTGCAGGAATATGGTTTCACATCAGCATCTGCTTGCAGCAAATGGAATCACAGAATCACAGATTGCATTGGGTTGGAAGGGACCCTCAAAGGTCATCTTGCCCAAACCCCTGCAGTTAGCAGGGACACCCTACCCTAGAGCAGGTGTGCACACAGCCTCATCCAGCCTGGCCTTAAACACCTCCAGCAATGGAGCCTCAACCACCTCCCTGGGCAACCCATTCCAGCCTCTCACCACTCTCGTGCTTAACAACTTCTTCCTCACATCCACACTGACTCTCCCCACCTCCAGCTTTGCTCCATTTCCCCCAGTCCTGGCACTCCCTGAGACCCTACAAGGTCCCTCCCCAGCTGTTTCGTAGCCCCCTTCAGATCCTGGAAGGCCACAAGAAGGTCACCTGGGAGCCTTTTCTTCTCCAGCCTGCACAGCCCCAACTCTTTCAGTCTGTGCGCACAGCAGAGCTGCTGCAGCCCTCTGAGCATCCTCCTGGCCCTGCTCTGGACACTCTCCAGCATCTCCACAGCCCTCTTGTCCCAGGGGCTCCAGAACTGGATGCAGTACTCCAGGTGGGGTCTCAGCAGAGCAGAGCAGAGGGGGAGAATCACCTCCCTGGCCCTGCTGGCCACACTTCTGCTGCTGCAGCCCAGGCTCTGCTTGGCTTTCTGGGCTGCAAGTGCACACTGCTGGCTCCTGTTGAGCTTCTCATCCAGCAGCATCCCCAAGTCCCTCTCCTCAGGGCTGCTCTCCAGCCACTCACTGCCCAGCCTGGAGTTGTGCTTGGCATTGTCTCGACCCAGCTGCAGGACCTTGCCCTTGGTCTTGTTGAACCTCCTGAGGTTGGCTTGTGCCCACCTCTGCAGCCTGCCCAGGTCCTTCTGGATGGATCCCTTCCCTCCAGCCTGGCTGCTGAACCTGCTTTGGACAGAGGAAATGCAGACATATCCAGACATATCCATGACTTTCCTAAATGTATGGTTTATAAAATCAGGTTCAATGTGTCTTAAAAATAGGATTCCAGTCCCACAGGGTAAAACCTGAACATTTTCCTGTGAATGCTACTACACTGGACCTACTGAGTGCATTTGGCTTCAGAGAGCAGGCACAAGTCCACATGCTATGACATTAGCATCAGCCAGAGGCCATCTGCCCTGCATGTTTAGTGTTCAGATTATTCAGAAATCTCTGACTTGCTGAATGTTTGGAACTCAGAGACATGAAATCCTTTTCTCTGAGTCACCAGAGAAAAAGATCTGCCCTTACAGGTCCTCCACAATGGGCACTTGTGCTCATGGTGATGGGACAGCCTCTCTCAACGTGATGTGTTGAAACAGGACCCTTATGAAACACCTCTCAACAGAATTAGAAGTAACATTGAAATGCTGTGGTGAGCTTAGCTGCACACCCAGGATGGGTGCCATGCATGGTGCCATGAACATGACCAGAGGGCTGGAGCACCTCTCTTGTGGGGACAGGCTGGCAGAGTTAGGGCTGGCAGAGTTCAGCTTCCAGAAGAGAAGGCTACAGGGGAGATCTTAGAGCAGTTTTCCAGGGACTACAGTAGAGCTGGGGAAGGGCTTTTGACAAGGGCTGGGATGAGGGACAATGGCTTTGAGCTGGAAGAGGGGAGATTGAGGCTGGAGAGGAGGAAGAAATCCTTTGTGGTGGGACACTGGAACTGGTTGCCCAGGGAGGTTGTGGACTTCAGCCCTGGAGGTGTTTAAGACCAGGCTGAGTGAAGCTTCGAGCAAACAGGTCTAGTAGATGTCCCTGCCCATGACAGAGGGGTTGGAACTGGATAATCTTTGAGGTCCCTTTCCACTGAAGCCATTCTGTGATGATGATGATGATGGTAATCTAAATCTACTCCCTACAATACATTCAATCTCAGTACAAAGACCTCAGTTCTGGGAAGTCCATAACACCTCTCAATCTTGGCCAGCTAATTTTCTCCCTTTCATGAGCTGCCTGATCAGTTTAAAGGGACAGGCAATATCCAGTGAAGACAGCAGTGTCATGGGTATGTGTCTGCTGCATCTAAAGCCAAGGGGTCAGAACTCAGGTGTGTTCCACTGCCCAAACACTTGGCATGGTGGCATTCTACAGAAGCTTTACTGTACATCTGAAGCTGGTGATTGGCACAAGTGCTCACAGTGCATCATGCCAGAACTGTGGCCTGCCCTAGGTGATGCTGCTTTGGCAGGGGAGCTGGACTCAATGGTCTCTGGAAGTCCCTTCCAACCTCTACCATTCTGTGATTCTGTGAAGTAGCCCCTCTGGAGCACCTGCCTGAAATGAGCTCAAATCCAGAAACATTTTCCTTTTTCCAAAGAGAAAACTGTGATGGCAGCTGGAGAGCAGAGCTGTTTCCCACAGATGTTCCTGAAGGCAGGTTGCATCCTAGCTGCCAACCAACATATGGCACACCAGCTACAACTTTATTTTCCTATCTTTACTGCTCCTGACTACAATTATTTATTACTGCCCACTGCAAGAGGAGCAGAGCAGAAAGCATTGCACCACCACCATCACTCTGTGAGACACAGATACACACACATCAAATGGATCAAGTATTTTAAAGACACCTCCTGGGACTCTGCAGAGTTGGTGAGGTAGATCAAGGGATGTGACTCACCTGCTGGGTGAGTCACAGGTGAGAGAGTTGAGTCTCTTCAGCCTGGAGAAGAGAAGGTTCTGGGAAGACAGAACACATCTGGACACATCAGGTGACGGGTGGGCAGCAGGCGAAGGGAGGTGATTCTTCCCCTCTGCTCCACCCTGCTGAGACCCCACCTGCAGTACTGCATCCAGTTCTGGAGCCCCTAAGACAAGAGGGCTGTGGAGATGCTGGAGTGTGTCCAGAGAAGGGCCAGGAGGATGCTCAGAGGGCTGCAGCAGCTCTGCTGTGAGCACAGACTGAAAGAGTTGGGGCTGTGCAGGCTGGAGAAGAGGAGGCTCCCAGATGACCTTCTTGTGGCCTGACAGGATCTGAAGGGGACTACAAAAAAGCTGGGGAGGGACTTTTGAGGTCCTATGGGAGTGCCAGGACTGGGGGGAATGGAGCACAGCTGGAGGTGGGGAGAGTCAGGCTGGATGTGAGGAGGAAGTTGTTGAGCATGAGAGTGGTGAGAGGCTGGAATGGGTTGCCCAGGGAGGTGGTTGAGGCCCCATGGCTGGAGGTGTTTAAGGCCAGGCTGGCTGAGGCTGTGGGCAGCCTGCTCTAGGGTAGGGAGTCCCTGCCCATGGCAGGAGAGTTAGAACAGGATGATCCTTGTGGTCCCTTCCAACCCTGACTGATTCTATAGTTCTATGATTCTAAGACCTTAGAGCACTTTTCCAATACCTGAAGGGGCTACAGGAGAGCTGGGCAGGAACTTTTTACAAGGGCTTGTTGTGTCAGGACGAGGGGCAATGGTTTAAAACTAGATTTAGATTGGACTTCAGCCTGGGTAAGTGGGAGGTGTCCCTGTCAGTGGCAGAGAGGTTAAAACTGGATGATCTTTGGGGTCCCTTCCCACCCAAACCACGCTAGGATTCTGTGCCTATCAGCTGAGGCTCACCTGCATGGCTTCATTTCGTAGATTCTGTTAATTGTGTGACCTCTGTCAGACTAAGGTGTACAATTAGATGCATTGTAACACTTCTCACCTAATGCTTTGATCTCCTCTACACCAAGGATGCCACCAGTTGAAGGGAATAACGAACAGAACAGCCTGTGCAGACAGGATGCTTCTGTGGGTTACGGCAGGGCAAACACTGGGCACCCAGAGCATTAATCAGTCAGAACTTGGCTTGCAATTCCCTTCATGAATCTTACCAGACTTCTTGTGTTCTGCTTTAGGAAGGCAATTCTCCATCCTGTGCTCCCACTCCCACTAGAGTGTACATCTCAGATACAGAGCACTTGCCCTGTCCCTATGTCACAGATTGCATTGGGTTGGAAGGGACCCTCCAAGGTCATGTTGTCCACCCCACCTATAGTGAGCAGAGACACATCCAAATGTCCTGTTCCACTTGGGAACTACTCTGTCATAACAGAGCTTTGCAGTCTTTTGCCTTCCTCTTTATCACAGAATCACAGAATGTCAGGAGCTGGAAGGGATCTCCAAAACTCATCCAGTCCAACCCCTCTGCCAGAGCAGGATCACCCAGAGCAGGTCACATAGAAACACAGACAGCTCTTGGATATCTCCAGAAAGGGAGACTCCACAACCCCCCTGGGTAGCCTGTTCCAGGGCTCTGCCACCATCACAAAGAAAAAAATCCTCCTCATGTTTCCATGGAACTTCCTCTGCCTCAGCTTCCACCACTGCCCCTTGTGCTGTCCTTGGGCATCACCCATCAGAGCCTGGCTGCAGCCTCTGGCACTCATCTTTACATCTTTATCAACATGAACGAGGTCACCCCTCAGGGTTCTGCTCTCCAAACCCCAGCTCCCTCAGGCTCTCCTTGTAATTTGTATGCCAGATTGAATTCTCCAGATGTCCCCCCTTGGGAGTTATCTCATTCATCTCTTCCTTGCTCCCAGGCCCTCAGTCCTTACTGGATGTCCAGCTCCACAGCAGGGAAAGCACAAAGCCTACACATCTCTGCCCTCAGCTTCCTGCAGCCTTCCCATCTTCTGCTATCCCTTCACATTTCATTTCCTTCCAGCCCTCTAGAAAACCTAGTTAGCTTTCTTCTTTTCTTCCAGCTCTCAGCTTTTATTTGTGCTCTACCTATTTACAACTCTTGCAAACATCCCAGTCTGACACTCCCAAGCTCCTGTAACAAAATGTGTGCATGAGTGCTTGTGCACTTTTAACTCTTCTATGTTCTTACTTCCCTTTTGTGTAGCCAGCTCTCTCTGTTCTCTGTAGTTCCTGGGGAACAACTCACTTATTAGGAGATCCATACTGAGGAGGACTTCACAGAATTATGCTGTTTCAGATCAGCTGATTCTTGCTAATTAACTCAGGGCAAGGGTTCATGCAGGAAGCACTTGGGAAAGGGCACAGATGAACTACTGGAGCTCAAATATCACAGAAACAGAATCCTAGACTCACAGACACATGCAGGTTGGCAAAGCCCCTCAGGATCACCAAGTCCAGCCTGTAACCCTACTCTACAAGATTCACCTTAAACCATATACCCAAGCACCACATCTAAACCATCCTTAAACACGTCCACCACCTCCCTGGGCAGCTCTTTCCAGTCCCTGACCACTCTCTCCATGAAAAACTTTTTCCTAATGTCCAATCTAAACCTCCCCAGCCTCAGCTTGAGGCCATTTCCCCTTGTTCTATCTCAAATCACCTGTGAGCAGAGCCCAGCAGCTCTCTCCACAATGTCCCTTCAGGTAGCTATAGACAGCAAATGAAGGATTCAGAATCTTATCATTGAGCAGTACTCATCTGTGACACATCAGCGCCAGCAATCAAGTTAGAGCCTTTCACATAAAGAGGGCTACAATCATCTGAACATGAGCCAATGTGTGCCCAGGTGGCCAAGAAGGCCAGCAGCATCCTAGTCTGGATCACTAACAGTATGGCCAGCAGGACCAGCCCTGTGGTCATGCCCCTGGACTTTACACTGGTGAGGTCACATCTTAAGTCCTGGCTTCAGTTTTGGGGCCCAAAGGACATTGAGCACTGAAACAGGTCCAGAGAAGGGCAACCAAGCTGGGGAAGGGTCTGGAGAACAGGGCTGGGGAGGAGCAGCTGAAGGACCTGGGGGTGTTTAGCCTGGAGAAGAGGAGGCTGAGGGGAGACCTCAACTCCCTGAAAGGAGGTTGCAGTGAGGTGGGGGGTTGGGCTCTGCTCCCCAGTACCAGGTGATAGAAGGAAAATAAATGGCCTGAAATTGTGCCAGGGGAGAGTTAGGTTGGAGATGAAGAAAACTTTCTATGCTGCAAGAGTGGTCAGGGATTGGAGCAGGCTGCCCAGGGAGGTGGTGGAGTCCCCATCCTTGGAGGTGTTCATGGGAAGTGTGGACATAGCAGCTGGGATTTAGTGGCCACAGCTGTCTTAGGTTGATGATTGGACTCAATGATCTCAGAGGTCTTTTCCAAGGGAAACAATTCAATGATTTTATGATCCTGTACTGCAGATATTATCTGCCTCATTCTGCAATAGCTGAGTAAAGACAGGTTCTTTGGGCACATACCCTGAAGGAGAAACCTCTAAGGAAGAGTTAGGTTGCAGAATCCAAATTCCTCTGTTGAAAACCAGTTGTTGTTGTTGCAGAGAATCAGGCCAGGAGGGTGAGGTCATTAATTCTCTCTAGCTTTTATGCTTTGTAGGTTTGTGGTTTGATACCTATTTGTACAGCACCTAAGTGTAAGTGCATGATGCTATAAACCAGTTGCTATTAATGATGGCTATCTGAGGAGAGACTGATGCAGAGAGAAGAAATGATGCCCATCTCCTGCAGCTAATATGTTGACTATTAATTACCACGAGTGACTCATTCAGCACCGTATCCAGACATAAAGGCAGACTGAAAGATCAAAGGGCAGCTTGGAGAAAGACTGCAACCAGCACACTTATCAGCTGCAGTATCTCAGACCTCATGTAATGGCCTAACTACAGCTCCTCTGGAGGGTACCAGGACCTTATCCTCTCTGGGAAGTATTAATAGAAAATGACTTGCTTTTCAAAGCCAATAAGCCCATCTGTAGGTTCCATATCAGCTCCCACCAGACATCTATCTTTTTACACATGGGTGGTCTGTCACATGGTGATTGACTCAATCTTGACAAGAAAAAGGGATAGAAAAATTATCACTTTGTGCAGATATGACCATTCCTGACTCTGGCAGGTGAGACAGCCTGGATTGCCCAGCAGCCACCTAATTGCAAAAGATAACATTTCCCTCAACTCTTCCATTTTCCTAAGCACCAGCAGCACATCTGTGCTTTCTGAGGGAACTAATCCCCCCTCAGATTATGACTTCTGCCAGATCTTGTCCACCAAGTCCAGCTCCACAGCTGGCACCTTTGTTCAGTGGTACTGAATGCTGCTCTTACTTTGCATAGCACAGCAGTGCTGAGCACCACTTTGCTACACAGGTGCAACTACTTGCATCTGAGGTTCTTCTTGAGGATAAATCTGATGAGGAGCAGTTGAAGGACCTGGGGATGGTTAGTTTGAAAAAGAGGAGGCTGAGTGGAGACATCATCACTGTCTATAGCTACTTGAAAGGAGGCTGTGGAGAGGCTGCTGCTGATCTCTTCTCACAGGTGAATAGTGATAGAGCAAGAGGGAATGGTCTCAAGCTGCTGTCTACATCTACCTGAAGGGACATTGTGGAGAGGCTGCTGCTGGTCTCTTCTCACAGGTGAATAGTGATAGAACAAGAGGGAATGGCCTCAAGCTGCTGTCTACATCTACCTGATGGGACATTGTGGAGANAGCAAGAGGGAATGGCTTCAAGCTGCCACTGGGGAGGTTTAGACTGGATATTAGGAAAACTTTTTTTCCCAGCAAGAGTGGTCAGGCATTGGAATGAGCTGCCCAGGGAGGTGGTGGAGTCACCAACCCTGGATGCGTTTCAAGGTGGTTTAGATGTGGTGCTCGGGGATATAGTTTAGGGTGAGCCTTGTAGAGTAGGGATATTGATTGGACTTGGTGATCCTGGAGGTCTTTTCCAACCTGAATGTTTCTGTGGTTCTGTGATCCTCACTGTGATCAAGTACATCCCATTTCTGCCTGTTTACTAAGGTGGTGTGTGTGATCAAAGACAAATGATGCTGGCACCCTGGCTTACAAGCAGCAAATAGTCATGGGTTGAATACTGAGACTGGAGCAAGCTTAAAAAAGATAAACAGATTCTACCCAGGATTAGAATATTGACAAAGTTAGCCAGGATGATAGTTCAGGGATCCAAGCCAGTTCTGAAGTGAGGCACTAAGGTATTCAGACCTCCTCAAACAAGAAGTTTGCTGACATCGTTCCTTCCCCTCCCAAAGGCTATCCACTGACCATCAGCCACGTCCCAGAGTGCCATCTCCACACATTTCTTCAACACTTCCAGGGATGGTGACTCCATCACCATCCTGAGCAGTCTGTTTCAAGCCCTGATCATTCCTCAGGAAAGAAATTTTTCCTGCTCTCCAACCTAAACCTTCCCTGGCACAATTTCAGGACGTTTCTTCTCCTTCTATCACCTGATGCTAGGGAGCAGAGCCCAACCCCCACCTCACTGCAGCCTCCTTTCAGGGAGGTCTCCCCTCAGCCTCCTCTTCTCCACATTGCACACCTTCAGCTCCCCCAGCTGCTCCCCCCAGCCCTGTTCTCCAGACCCTTCCCCAGCTTGGTTGCCTTTCTCTGGACTCACTCCAGCCCCTCAATGTCTCTGGTATTGAGGGCCCAAAACTGGACACAGGTTGCTGGCTGCACTTGGTGATCTTAAGGTTGTTTCCCAACTGACACAATTCTATGCTTCCATGATTTGATGGAGATGTTGGGAGCAGTGTTCCCAATGGTCACAGGCTCACAGGATGCTAGGGGTTGGAAGGGATCCAAGGAGATCATCAAGTCCAATCCCCCTGCTAGAGTAGGACCATCCAATCTAGCTCAGATCACAGAGGAACACATCCAGACAGGCCTGGAAAGGCTCCAGAGAAGGAGACTCCACAGCCTCTCTGGGCAGCCTGTGCCAGGGCTCTGGGAGCCTTCCAGGCAAGAAGTTCCCCCTTGTGTTGAGGCAGAGCCTTTTTTGCTGCAGCTTACACCCATTGCTCCTTGTCCTATCCCAGGGAGCAGTGAGCAGAGCCTGTTCCCCCCTCTCCTGACCCCCAGCCCTCAGAGATTGATAAACATCAAATCCCCTCTCAGTCTTCTCTTTTCCAGACTAAGCAGCCCCAGGGCCCTCAACTCCTCTACATCAGGCAGTGCTTCAGTTCCCTCATCAACCTTGTAGCCCTCCACTGGACCCTCTCCAGCAGATCTCTGTCTCTCTTCAACTGTAGAGCCCAAAACTGAAGGCAGTATTCAAGGTGAGGTCTCAGCAGGGCAGAGTCGACGATTTGTGTCCTTGCTCAGTCTCGATTCTGGTGCAGAAGGAGCAGTCGCTGCTCTCGCCTGCTGAACACACAACTCTGCAACCCAAAGCAGGAGGTACTGCTGCACCTCACGGGGCCAGCACTGACTCACATCTATTTGTTTATGAAACAGATGTAAGGTACAAGGAGGAACACAAACAGCTACCAGATCAGCCTCTAGGCTAGGTCCTAAAATACCTTTCAGAGCCACCTGAATGGCCCTGAAGCTGGAACAAAAAGAGAGAATCAACCACTACAACCTCACTTGAATAGTAAAGGATCAGCAGATGTGGACTCTGAATATTCAGTAGCTGCTAAGCAGAAACAGTGAGGCTCTCAGTGTGGGACCTTTGTTTTTTCTGTTTGTGTTAATTATACTAATTAGAATTAGAACTTCCCCCACTCCAGTTGGGTGCAGCTGTGTGGTGCGAGCTGCTATTGTTAGCGCTCAGGGACAATACTCCAACAGAGGGCACCAAGAAAATTACTTCCAATCTGAACACCCACACAATCCTGTCACACTGGAAAGACTGCAGACAGCATAACTAATAAAGTTATTGTGCTATTTTGAAAGAATAATAGCATGTTTGAAGAGACCATATTAACCCTGTTGTAAAGTATTGATTGCACTCTGTAGTAGAGGAAATGAAACAACCAAGACATAGTGTTTTAATTCTTTTCCCTGTTTGCTCTTGCTAGTTTTACTCTGTTTCAATTTACACCTAGGTTAGAGAGCAGAGGAAATGTCTCACCTATGGTTCACAAAGGCAGTTTGGTTTTCACAGAATCACAGAATGTCAGAGGTTGGAAGGGATCTCCAAAGCTCATCCAGAACAACCACCTTGCCAAAGCAGGATCACCCAGAGCAGATCACACAGCAACACATCCAGGCAGGTCCTGAATATCTCCAAAGATATTCCAAATCTCCAAAGTCTACAACTACCTGAAGGGAGGCTGTAGCCAGGTGGGGTTGGGCTCTTCTCCCAGGCAACCAGCAACAGGACAAGGGGACACAGCCTCAAGTTGTGCCGGGGAAGTATAGGCTGGATGATAGGAGGAAGTTGTTGGCAGATCACTCTTGATTGGCATTGGAATGGGCTGCCCAGGGAGGTGGTGGAGTCGTTGTCCCTGGAGGTGTTGAAGCAAAGCCTGGATGAGGCACTTAGTGCCATGGTCTAGTTGACTGGATAGGGCTGGGTGCTAGGTTGGACTGGATGAGCTTGGAGGTCTCTTCCAACCTGCTTGATTCTATTCTATTCTAAGAAAGAGACTCCACAACCCCCTGGGCAGCCTGTTCCAGAGTTCTGTCACCCTCAGAGGTTAAAAATTCCTCCTCATGTTTCCACAGAACTTCCTATGCCTCAGCTTCCACCACTGCCTCTTGTCCTGTCATTGAGCATCACCCAGCAGAGCTGGCTCCAGCCTCTGGGCACTCACCTACACATCTTTACCAACATGAATGAGGCCATCCCTCAGGCTCCTGCTCTCCAAGCTCCAAGCCCCAGCTCCTTCAGGCTCCCCCCATAAGGAAGATGTTCTACTCCCTTCAGTGTTTTCATGGCTCTGCACTGGACACTTTCAAGCAATTCCCTGAGGTCCTTCCTGAACTGATGTGCCCAGAACTGGACACACCATTCCAGATGCAGGCTCAACAGAGCAGAGCAGAAACACTCTTTCAGCAACTTGATGCTTTTAAGATTGTGCTTCAATTCATGCAAGAAACAAAAAAACCCACCCAAACAAACCCAAACAACAACCAAAACCCAGGGTTGTGAATATGACAGGAACCTCCCTGTACAACTGCACAAATCTTGGCTATCATCTTTATTTCTGTGTGGAAACAAACAAGCTAATAAAAAAAAAACCAAACAAACAAAGGTCAAGAAAAATGCCCAAAGATGTCAGCTGCTTGGCTTTGGATGTTTTGCTCCAGAGGCGGTCACAAAAATGGTGTGATTGTCACTGCAGTCCCTAAGGAAATGCTTTGATTCCACAGCAGTGCATCACAAATGAGCAAAACAAGCTGTGTGTCTTTGGGAACAGTTTGCTCTTGTTTTGGAAGCACATCTGCATGGATACAGCTAACAATACAATGCCACTCTATAAAGCTGGGCTGCATCAGGCTGAGGCAAATCTTTCATAGAATCATAGAATCAAACAAGTTCAAAGAGACCTCCAAGCTCAGCCAGTCCAACCTAGCACCCAGCCCTGGCCAATCACCCAGACCATGGCACTAAGTGCCTCATTCAGTCTTTTCTTGAACACCTCCAGGGACAGCAACTCCACCACCTCCCTGGGCAGCCCATTCCAATGCCAATCACTCTCTCTGCCAACAACTTCCTCCTAACATCCAGCCTAGATCTGCCCTGGCACAGCTTGAAACTGTGTCCCCTTCTTTTGTTGCTGGTTGTCTGGGAGAAGAGCCCAACCCCCACCTGGCTACAACCTCCCTTCAGGTAGTTGTAGACAGCAATGAGGTCACCCCTGAGCCTCAGATGATTTGAAGACTTTGCAGCACTTGGGCACTGCTCCTCTCCTTCAAATCAAGGCAGTTGGTTCCACCAGGTTGAATTAAACTTCATAAAAGCTATTTTCTTACTCTGTGCTAAACTGTTTAAGTTTAAAGGCAGTAATGACAACAGCTGAATTAGCAGAGAATGATGGACACTTGGAGAACAGCTCTTGTGAGGAGGAGCTGAGGCAACTGGGACTGTTTGGTCTGGAGAAGAGGAGGCTGAGGGCAGACCTTGCTCTCTACAGCTCCCCGAAAGGAGGTTGCAGTGAGGTGGGGGTTGGGCTCTGCTCCTTAAGGATCAAGTGATAAAAGGAGAGGAAATGGCCTGAAATTGTGCCAGGGGAGGGTTAGGTTGGAGACAGTTTCTTTGCTGCAAGAGTGGTCAGGGATTGGAGCAGGCTGCCCAGAGAGGTGGTGGAGTCCCCATCCCTGGAGGCCTTGAAGAAATGTGTGGCCATGGCGCTTTGGGACATGGTTTAGTGGCCATGGCAGTCTCAAGCTGACAGTTGGACTTGAGAATCTCAGAGGACCTCTCCAAAGAAATGAATTCTGTGGTTCTCTGGTATTTCCCACATCACCTTCTATATCTAAAACTAAGAACCAGTCCTCACTCCTTGCTGTTGCAAATGAACATCATTTGTAATCATTCTCTGAGGTGATCCAGTACATCTAAAATCACTCCACTCCTTTTTCTTTCCTCTCAAATGGTGCTTTTAAGAGCATGATTCCTGTAATTGCATTTCCTTCCTTTTCTATGAGAGTATCTGTAAAGACATTTGGCATCTCATCAGCAAAAACAGCAGATGGAGAAAGGCCTTCCTACGTGCTCTGTCAAGGGAATTGCAAGTTTAGGTGGGTTTTTAATAGACATCAAGGATTTAGTGAGATGCCAAAGATTGCAAGCCTTCGCCCTACCTATTATTTGTGCCTTTCTCTTTTAATAGAAATGAAAACAATTACTGTGCAGAAAAGATTCAGCTTCAAGTTGAGAGTATCAGGCCATATGGTATGGGGGATGTATAGCTGACAAAAGGGCTGTAAAAATGAAGTGCAGACACTTCAAGATGATGCTGCTTGAACTAAATTTATGCTTCGGATTTGAACCTAACCCATAGGAAAGTTTAGCAGTGGTCACCAAAGAAGAGTTTGTGTGCTAACAGCAACTTAAATCAGACAGGAAAAGATTTGCTGCCGAGTTTGGTGCGATAGGAAAATGGCCTGGGGGACCCAAGAACATTTCAACAGGCAACTGAGTAAGCACTGTGCTTATGAGAGTGAAAATCAACAGAGTTTTCCCAAATAACAGCCTTATTATCACATGAGAGCACATGAGATTGGAAACAGAGCAAATATTTCTTCTCAGTTAGTGAGAAAAGAGATGTTCCTGATAGGACATGATGCTCATAGATCAGGCAGGGAGAGATTTGTCCCGGCCATCCCAGCAGGAAGATAAACCCACCCCTCTGGTAGCAGAGGAAATTCACAGCCTGCAGCTTGCTTGTTTCTCAGGGAGCCGTTTTCAAAAGCTGCAGCTGATGAGCTAAACCCTCAGCAAACTTCCCCAAAAGAAATCATCCCAGCTCTCCTCAACTTGCTCTTGTTGTAACTAAGTGTGCCTCCAGAGAGCTCCTTCCTGTTCTTAGCTTGGAGGGTGGAGGGTAGGAAGGCCCTGCAGAGGGTTTAGACAGGCTGGAGCCATGGGCTGAGGCCAATGGCATGAGGGCCAAGTGCCAGGTCATGCACTTTGGCCACAACAACCCCCAGCAGCACTACAGGCTGGGGGAGAGTGACTGGAGAGCTGCCTGGCAGAAAGAGACCTGGGGGTGTTGGTGGACAGAGCTGACCATGAGCCAGCAGTGTGCCCAGGTGGGCAAGAAGGCCAACAGCATCCTGGCCTGGATCAGCAAGGTGTGAGCAGCAGGAGCAGGGAGGTGCTCATGCCCCTGGACTCAGCACTCCTGAGCCCACACCTTGAGTGCTGTGCCCAGTTTGGGTCACCACAGCACAGGAGGGACACTGAGGTGCTGGAGCAGTGCAGAGAAGGGCAACGAGGCTGGGGAGAGCTCTGGCAAACATGGGCTGTGAGGAGCAGCTGAGGGAGCTGGGGGTGCTTAGTGTGGAGAAGAGGAGGCTGAGAGGGGACCTTACTGCCCTCTACAGCTACCTAAAAGAGGCTGTAGTGAGGCTGGAGCTGGTCTCTGCTCCCCAGTTACTGATGATAGGGCAGGAGGAAATGGCCTCAAGTTGCACCAGGGGAGGTTTGGGTTGGCTGTTGGGAGGAAGTTCTTTCCTGAGCAGGTGGTCAGGCACTGGCACAGGCTGCCCAGGGAGGTGGTGGAGTCACCATCCCTGGAGGTGTTTAAAAGGAGAGTGGCTGTGGTGCTTGAGGCTATGGTCTGGTGATGAAGGCTGCTGGGATGAAGGCAGGACTGGATGCTCCTGGTGGTCCTTTCCAACCATAGGGATTGATAGTGCTGAGATGTTGTGCTGAGGGCTTTGGGTTGGTCAAGGAGCTGTCAGTGTGAAACTGATGATTGGACTGGAGGAGCTTGAAGGCCTTTGCCAATCTGAGAGATTCTGTGACTCTGTGATCCTGTGATTATTCAGGTTGGAAAAGCCTCTCAGGATCACGAAGTCCAACCTTACTCTATAAGGTTCACGCTAAACCATATCCCCAAGCACCGCACCTAAACTTTCAAACACCTCCAGGGTTGGTGACTCAATCACCTCCCTGGCAGCAGATTCCAATGCCTGACCACTCTTGCTGGGAAAAAAAGTTTCCAGGTGTCCCTGCCCAAGTGCCCATGGCAAGGGGATTGGAGTAGATGATCAGAGAATCACAGAATGGTCAGGCTTGGAAGGGACCTCAAGGATCATCCATTTCCAACCCCCCTTGCCATGGGCAGGGACACTTCACACTAGATCAGGTTGCCCAGAGGCACATCAAGCCTGGCCATAAAGACTTCCATGGATGGGCCTTCTACCACCTCCCTGGGCAACCTGTTCTGGTGCCTGATGATCTCTAAGGTCCCTTCCAAGCTAAGCCATTCTGTGATTCAGTGATCCTCAAAATGCTCCAGCAGATGAAAGCAGTGTTGAGATTCCTCATCAGCCATACACCTGAAATGTTTAACTTGTGCAGATTCTAGATGTGGGTGGGATTGTTTTGCTCTAGAATCCAGTGAGGCCATTCAGAAACAGCAGAGCTGTGTTAGGTAAAACATCACAGATGTGGAGAGAATATTCACAGCCTTCCACCAAATGCCCTACTCTGCCCTGGTGAAACACACCTGGAATATTGTGCCCAGTTTTGGGCTCCCCAGTTCAAGAGAGGCAGGGATCTGCTGGGAAGAGTCCAGCAGAAGCTATGAGGATGATTAAGTGACTTGAACATCTCCCCCAAGAAGAAAGACTGAGAGCCCCGGGGCTGTTTAGTCTTGAGGAGAGAAAGAGGAGAGAGGATCTGATCATGGAATCATAGAACCAAGCAGGTTGGAAGAGAGCTCCAAGATAATCAAGCCCAACCTAGCACCCAGCCCTGCCCAATCACCCAGACCATGGCACTAAGTGCCCCAGCCAGGCTTGGCTTCAACACCTCCAGGCACAGCGACTCCACCACCTCCCTGGGCAGCCCATTCCAATGCCAATCACTCTCTCTGCCAACAACTTCCTCCTAACATCCAGCCTAGACCTGCCCTGGCACAGCTTGAGGCTGTGTCCCCTTGTTCTGTTGCTGGTTGCCTGGCAGCAGAGCCCAACCCCACCTGGCTACAGCCTCCCTTCAGGTAGCTGCAGACAGCAATGAGCTCTGCCCTGAGCCTCCTCTTCTGCAGGCTGCACACCCCCAGCTCCCTCAGCCTCTCCTCACAGGGCTGTGCTCCAGGCCCCTCCCCAGCCTTGCTGCCCTTCTCTGGACACCTTCCAGCACCTCAACATCTCTCTTGAATTGAGGAGCCCAGAACTGGACACAGCACTCAAGGTGTGGCCTGAGCAGTGCTGAGCACAGGGGCAGAAGAACCTCCCTTGTCCTGCTGCCCACACTGCTCCTGAGCCAGCCCAGGATGCCATTGGCTCTGCTGCCCACCTGGGCACTGCTGCCTCCTCTTCAGCTCCTCTCTCCCAGCACCCCCAGGTCCCTCTCTGCCTGGCTGCTCTCAGCCACTCTGTCCCCAGCCTGTAGTGCTGCTTGGGGTTGTTGTGGCCAAAGTGTAGAACCCTGCACTTGGCCTTGTTCAGTCTCATCCCATTGACCTCTGCCCACCCATTCAGCCAGGGGTGGAGGTCAAGAAGGGCACAGGCTCTTTTTGGTAGTGCTCAGTGATAGGAACAATGGATACAAGCTAGAAGACAGGAGGCTCCACCTCAGCACAAGGAGACACTTTGTTATGGTGAGGATGACTTAACACTGGCACAGGCAGCCCAGAGAGGTTGTGGAGTCTCCTTCTCTGGAGACATTCAAGATGCATCTGGATGCATTCCTGTGCAGCCTGACCTAGGTGACCCTGCTTTGGACTCAATGACCTCTGGAGGTCCCTTCCAACCTTTTCATTCTGTGATTCTGTGAGCTCTTATTTGTAGAAAATAAGAGGAAAAAAAAAAGAAAAAGAAAAGGAAACCAAACAAACCCAAACCCACCCCAGCCTAAGATCTGGGGACTCTGGGAATAGAATAACAGTGACATATTAGTGGAGGTGTTAGAAAAGCACAGGGGAGTTGTACCAAGAACACTGCAGCTGCAGCAAGATCTCTGGGATCAGGTTTCAGACAGCTCAGTAGCTGGGTGCCCAGGGGAGAAACATGAGCTATTAATTGCAATATTAATCATATGCTGCCACCAGAGCAGTGCAGGGTAGCACTTCACCACATGGCCACAACCACCCAATGTCCCCTCAGTAATTGCTGCAGCCAAGCTGCTACAGAACCTTATTCACGGGCTGGGGGAGGAGGAAGGAGAATATACTTCTAATAAAAGGAGGTTGTGGATTCTCCCTCTCTGGAGATAATCAAGAACCATCTGGATGTGTTCCTGTGTGATCAGCTCTGGGTGATCCTGCTCTGGCAAGGGGGCTGGACCCAGCTGATCTTTTGAGGTCCTTTGCAGCCCCTGACATTCTGTGACTCTATGCAAAGTGTGTTTCACCTGAGCTGCACAAGTAGATCCCTGACTAAAGTTCACCACACTTACATATACCTAGACTCACTTTCCAGATACTAAATGGCAGAGCTGGGGGCGCTGGGAGAGAGGAGCTGACAACGAGGCAGCAGTGCCCAGGTGGGCAGCAGAGCCAATGGCATCCTGGGCTGGCTCAGGAGCAGTGTGGGCAGCAGGGCAAGGGAGGTTCTTCTGCCCCTGTGCTCATCACTGCTCAGGCCACACCTTGAGTCCTGTGTCCAGTTCTGGGCTCCTGAGATGTTGAGGTGCTGGAAGGTGTCCAGAGAAGGGCAGCAAGGCTGGGGAGGGGCCTGGAGCACAGCCCTGTGAGGAGAGGCTGAGGGAGCTGGGGGTGTGCAGCCTGCAGAAGAGGAGGCTCAGGGCAGAGCTCATTGCTGTTTACAACTACCTGAAGGGAGGTTGTAGCCAGGTGGGGTTGGGCTCTTCTGCCAGGCACCCAGCAACAGAACAAGGGGACACAGCCTCAAGCTGTGGCAGGGCAGGTTCAGGCTGGATGTTAGGAGGAAGTTGTTGTCAGAGAGAGTGATTGGCATTGGAATGGGCTGCCCAGGGAGGTGGTGGAGTTGCTGTGCCTGGAGGTGTTGAAGCCAAGCCTGGCTGGGGCACTTAGTGCCATGGTCTGGTTGATTGGCCAGGGCTGGGTGCTAGGTTGGGCTGGCTGAGCTTGGAGGTCTCTTCCAACCTGGTTGATTCTATGACTCTAAGTGAGATCAGGCTGAAAGGAGATGATCTTTAACGTCCCTTCCAAACCAAATCATTCTGTGGTTCTATGAGTTTCTCTTTCTTTCCTCTGCACGTTTTTGCTTGCATTCTATCTTGCTTTGATCACAAGAGCATTCCTGTCTCAGTCTCCTGCCCTCCCTCACCAATGCCTGCCCTCAGACAGCTGCACCTCCAGCCTATGTGTTCCTGCTCCTCCTGTCCCCACCACAGAGTGCTGGTTTAATTTTGGCTTCCTTGAAAGAGGAATGTGCTAAGAGACTGATAATTAACAGCATCTCCTCATTTATATTTCCTGTGCACCATTGCCCAATATGGTGCTGAAGCATTTTATAATCCTCCTAATCCTCATCTGTGGAGATCTCTGGCAATAACCATGGTGCAGATCACTGCTATCCAGTCTCAGGCTGCTGTCCCAGCTGTCCCCTCTGAACTCACTGAACTTTACAGCCAGAAAAGAAGAGGCACAAAAAGCTCAGGGTGTTTCTCCATTGGTTTCAAAGAGGCACCAAAGCACTGCAATCCATGTCAGCAGCCCCATGCATCATCAGCTGAGGATCCTTTCCCCAGCCAAATAAAAGCAAACTATAACCTTTCTTTCCCTTTTTGAGCAAGGGACACTCAGAGAAGCTGGAAGGCTCAGGGGATTGTAAAGAAGACATTTAGGCAGTTGTGCCCAGGTAGAACTCATAAGGTTCAACAAGACCAAGTGCAAAGTCCTGCACCTGGGCTGGGACAATCCTCCTTATCAGTCCAGGCTGGGGATTGAGAGCAGCCCTGCAGAAAAAGACTTGGGGGTGCTGGTGGATGAGAAGCTGGAGAGGAGCCAGCAATGGGCACTGGCAGTGCAGAAGGGCAGTGGCAGCCTGGGCTGTGTCCAAAGTAGCATGGCCAAAGATGGAGAGAGGGGATCCTGCCCCTGCTCTGCTGAGACCTCACCTGCAGGGATTTGTCCAGCTATGGAGTCCTCAACATATGAAGAATATGGACCTGCTGCAGCAGGTTCAGAAGAGGCCATGCAGGTGGTTAGAGGGCTGGAGCACCTCTGCTATGGACACAGGCTGGGAGCATTGGGGCTGTTCAGTCTGGAGAAGGGAAGGCTCCAGGGAGACCTTAGAGAAACATTTCAATCCTGGAACAGGTTGCCCAGAGTGGTGGTAGAGATGTTAAAGGTCAAAATTGATGAGGCTCTGAGCAACCTTCTCTAGTTAAACCTGGTGCAACCTGCTCTGGGTGGGCCAAATCCCAAGCTCAGATCCACACTGGGTGGTGAATGGCTGAGAGCAGCTCTGAGGAAAAGGACCTAGGAGTCTGGGGTGATGAAAAGCTCAACATGAGCCTGCAGTGTGCACATGCAGCCCAGACAGCAACCCTGTGCTGGGCTGCAGCAAGAGCAGTGTGGGCAGCAGGGCAAGGGAGGGGATTCTGCCCCTTGGCTCTGCTCTCCTCAGACCCCACCTGCAGTCCTGTGTGCAGTTCTGGAGCCCCCAGCACAAGCAGGACATGGAACTGCTGGAGCCAGTCCAGAGGAGGCCACCAAGATGCTGAGAGGGCTGCAGCAGCTCTGCTCTGAGGACAGGCTGAGAGAGTTGGGGCTCTGCAGCCTGGAGAAGAGAAGGCTTGGAGGAGACCTTGGAGTGACCTTGCAGGATCTGCAGGGGGCTCCAGGAGGGCTGGGGAGGGACTATTGGCAAGGTCTGGTAATGTCAGGAGGAGGAGGAATGGGTTTGAATTGGCAGAGGGAAGATTCAAAGTAGATGTTAGGAAAAGGTTCCTTGCAGTGAGGGTGGTGAGACACTGGCACAGGTTGCCCAGGGAGGTTGTGTTCTGTGCTCCACAACCTCCCTGGAGGTGTTGAGGACTAGGTTGGATGTGGCCTTGTGTGACCTGCTCTAGTGGGAGGTGCCTATGGCATGGGGTTGGACCTGGATGATCTTTGATATCACTTCCAACCTCAACCATTCTATGATTCTATGTCCCTGCTCACTACAGGCTGGGTGGACAAGGTGAGCTTTGAGGGTCCCTTCCAACCTGATGCATTCTGTGGCTGTAAGCTGGAAGGTTCAGGTGACTGGAAAGAAGCCTTCAAGGCATTTAGCTGTGAAACAATTCAAATTTGGACTTAAATGAAAGTGACTACCATGTGCTGACCAGGCAGGGAAAGCTAATGCTCCCAGACATCCAGATGACAGAAACTGCTGTCACAGTGGTGGGTAGCTTTGGCAAAGACAAAGGACCACACAGCCTGGGTAAGTGATATAACCTCCAGGGTCCTGAGTGACTGCCTGGCCATGGAGATGGAGGCTGAAATACGCTGGCAGGGCAGCTGACTGCAAGCTGCATTTTTACTGGCTGTGCAGGGGATAAACAGAGGGCTTTCAGTCTCCCAGGGCTGTCAATCTGTCATCTTCCACACACACAGAGAACAGGTTTTGCCTTTTAAAAGAAAGAACACTGTGAACAGAAACTCATCATTAATCAAGGCTTATTTCTTCACATGGAAAAAAAAAAGGAAAAGAATAAGAGGAAGGGAAAAAAAGCAAAAGGGGAAAAAAAAGCAAAAGGGGAAAAAAAAGCAAAAGGGGAAAAAAAAGCAAAAGGGGAAAAAAAAGGAAAAGGGGAAAAAAAAGCAAAAGGGGAAAAAAAAGCAAAAGGGGAAAAAAAAGCAAAAGGGGAAAAAAAAGCAAAAGGGGAAAAAAAAGCAAAAGGGGAAAAAAAAGCAAAAGGGGAAAAAAAAGCAAAAGGGGAAAAAAAAGCAAAAGGGGAAAAAAAAGCAAAAGGGGAAAAAAAAGCAAAAGGGGAAAAAAAAGCAAAAGGGGAAAAAAAAGCAAAAGGGGAAAAAAAAGCAAAAGGGGAAAAAAAAGCAAAAGGGGAAAAAAAANCAAAAGAGAAAAAAAAGCAAAAGAAAAAAAAAGCAAAAGGGAAAAAAAGCAAAAGGGGAAAAAGCAAAAGGGAAATAAAAGCAAAAGGGGAAAAAAGCAAAAGGGAAAATAAGCAAAAGGGAAAAAAAAGCAAAAGGGAAAAGAAAGGCAAAAGGGGAAAAAAAGCAAAAGGGGAAAAAAGTAAAAGGGGAAAAAAGCAAAAGGGAAAAAAAAGCAAAAGCAGAGTCAAGTCACCACATTTGCAACTCTGTTCCACTTCAGAAGCTGTGGGTAGAGAATAGAAAAGTAAAACCAGAAAGTTTGTCCTTAGAGAAAGGGAAAAGCAACAGTTAGGTCTCTGTGTGAGAGATGGAGGTCTGCGGAAGCTGACTGAAGGGCTGCAATGCAGAATGCTATGACTCACGGCGCTGGCTGGAGGAGCACCGTATGCGATCCATCAAACAGCCGCTTCAAGACAATCCTTGACACTTTGAACACAGCAGGATGAGAAGATCACAAACCCCTCTGGAATCCGTGCCTGCTGCCAGGCGCTCCACCTGACTTAGAGCAGCCCTGGTTATGAAACCACCTTTGTCTGCTACCCTGAAATAAAATAATGAGACTGCTTCTAATTTATGAGTGGAGAGGTAGGCTTCCACCTTGTGATCCCAAAGACTTGCTGGAGTCCTCTTTTGTTAGCAGAAGCCTGTAGGATCTTCTCCAGGTGTTGGAAGTGCAGATTGCATTGTAAATCAGGCATGGCTCAAAGCCCTGGCAGCTGCTGATTAAAAAATTACAGTAAACCCAAAATCGTTTTCACTTAAGTGCTTGCTAACAATACCTTTTAAATCGTCTTGTTACTGACAACCCCCCTCTGAGATCTGTAGGAGGCAGGTAAAACAACAATCAGTGGAGGCAAAAGCAGAGACCAATTTAGAGAGAGGTGTCAGGAAGAGGTTTTGGATCTCAAAGGTTGACAGATTTTCAGAATTAAGTTAATTAGTCACTGAAAACCATTAGGAGGCAAAGTGTTGAGTGAAGACCCAGACACTGAATGGCTTTACAGACCTCTGGTTGAGCTGAGCACAGCTGTGGTCACTTACCAGAGGCTTATTGTTGGGTGCCACTGCTGCAGACCCCAGCCAGCCAAGAAATGATCCCTTCTCACAGCATTCCAGCTTGGATTGAGGGGACCTCCAGAGGTCGTCTAGTCCAAGCCGCCTGCTGGAGCAGCTTTGCCTAGGTCAGGTTGCACAGGAACACATCCAGGTGGGTTTTGAAAGTATCCAGAGAAGGAGACTCTGCAACCACTCTGGGAAGCCTGGTGGAGGGCTCCAGCACTCTCAAAGTCTCGAGGCTTTTACTCAAGGTCAAGTGAAACTCCCTGTGTCCTGATTTGTGCTCCTTACCCCTTGTCCTGTCACTGGCCACCACTGAAAAGAGCCCAAGCCCGTCCTCTGACCTCCACCATTTACCTATTGATCAGATCCTCTCTCAGCCTTCTCTTCTTCTACACTGCCTCAGATGTCTCAGCCTTGTAAGAGATGTTCCACCTTCTAATTCACTAACCTATGGCACTGAGGGCCTCATGCAGCCTCCTTTTAAACACCTTCAGGAATGGCGACTCCACCACCTCCCTGGGCAGCCCATTCCAATGCCAATCACTCTCTCTGACAACAACTTCCTCCTCACATCCAGCCTCGACCTCCCCTGGCACAGCTTGAGGCTGTGTCCCCTTCTTCTGTTGCTGCTTGCCTGGCAGCAGAGCCCAACCCCACCTGGCTACAGCCTCCCTGCAGGGAGCTGCAGACAGCAATGAGCTCTGCCCTGAGCCTCCTCTTCTGCAGGCTGCACACCCCCAGCTCCCTCAGCCTCTCCTCACAGGGCTGTGCTCCAGGCCCCTCCCCAGCCTTGCTGCCCTTCTCTGGACACCTTCCAGCACCTCAACATCTTTCTTAAACTGAGGGGCCCAGGACTGGACACAGCACTCAAGGTGTGGCCTGAGCAGTGCTGAGCACAGGGCAGGATTGCCCTGGTCCTGCTGGCCACGCTGCTCCTGAGCCAGGCCAGGATGCTGTTTGCTTTCTTGCCCACCTGGGCACACTGCTGGTTCAGGTCCCTTCCAAAGCATTTGAGGATCATTTTATTGGCCTTTAAAGCTAAATCTTGAAATCTCATCAACTTTTACAGGTGCTTTGTAGTTTCACTGGTTTGGATGACTTTGTGTGCATTTTTCTCATCCAAACAGTTGGAAACCCCCCCTCAGAAGTGGGGTGGTGGTGTGTGTGTGTGTGGATGTTCTGAGATCTGACCCAGCCTAGCAAGCTGTTGTCATCAGGGCATGATTTTTGAGGCCCTCATTTCAGTGGGACTATTCACAGCACAGCACAAAGCAGCAGTGGTGCTGGAGGGGGCTTTCACTGATCATAGAAAGAAAACAAGCAGATGACTGGATCTGAAATGCTCTAAAATCCATGTTCCCAGTGGCAGCATTAGGAACATCTCCAGGACAAGAGCTTGTAGGTGTTACTTGTAACCTCACAAGTAAAACACAGGCAGAAGTGAGGTTTTCAGCAGGACACCCTCCTCATTAAATGAAGTATTCAGCCATTTGGAATTAACAATTCTAATCATAAATGCCAGGCAACCACTTTTGAACTGCCTACCATAGCTAATTATTCCAGTGGGAAAGGAACCAGGAGGAAGGGCATTTTGGCTGTGCAAGGACAGGTTCTCTCTGAATCTGTATTTTTGTCTAAATAAGAGCTGAAGTCAGATGGGGTTGGTGGAAATCTTAACCCTTCATCTGCAGGCATTGCAGGTTTTCTGATCGCTGTTTGTTGTCTTCTTCCTGCTGAATAAAGGAGTGATTTTCTCCAACACTGGATCACAGGATGGTAGGGGTTGGAAAGGACCTCTGGAGATCTTCCAGTCCAACCCTCCTGCCAGAGCAGGACCACACAATCGAGCTCAGGGCACACAGGAACACATCCAGACAGGCCTTGAAAGGCTCCAGAGAAGGAGACTCCACAACCTCTCTGGGCAGCCTGTGCCAGGGCTCTGGGACCCTTCCAGTCGAGAAGTTCTCCCTTGTGTTGAGCTGGCACCTCCTGTGCTGCAGCTTCCATCCATTGTTCCTTGGCCTATCCCAGGGCACAAATGAGCAGAGTCTGTCCCCTCCCTCTTGACCCCCATTCCTCAGGTACTTATAAACATTGATTCGATCCCTTCTCAGTTTTCTCTTCACCAGACCAAACAGC
>WAAF01002821.1:25617-102799 GCA_013400475.1 Tricholaema leucomelas | reverse complement strand
TTAAAGTATTTTTTATATATGTATAAAATAATTGTTTTCACTACTTTAAAAATTCCTGTCCTGAGCAACATCTATTTGAAGAAGCTGGCAAAATCTCATGGACAGAGTGTTTGTTTCTTCCTTACTTTGTAGTGTCTGTGAGGAACACAAAACCATAGCAGGGAGAGGAATTACAGCTTAATCTAAGGTGTAGGGCTCAAGAACAGCTCAGTGAGGAAGAATTCAGAAGGAGCAGAAGAGTTACTATCAGTATTTTGAGCTACTGGAAATATCATTGGACAGACTTTTAAAATGTTCATAACCTTCTCATGAAATGCTTTTCACACAGAAATATAGGGAGATTTGAAACTCTTTTTTTCTGACTAATGTGATTCTGCACACACTGTATAACACCTTGAAGCTGGAATTCTCCTTCTAGAGTTTTCAACTGAAAAAAAAAATGTCCTGTTTTGGTTTGCTCTGTTATTTTCTCTTATATCAGAATTGAAATATCCACAGAACTCATTCAGGCTGGATAGAGCAGTTTTATGGTAGATTAAGACACATGCATTTAAGTGATGAATTTTTAAAGTAGCACACATTCTACCAGGTTATAATTTTGATTGTATGTTTTTCAAATATGAAAAAGACTGCTGCAAGGAGGGAGGATATGTTCCATTTTCTGTATCTCTAATGGATTGAGGATGGACTGTCACTGGAAGAGGGAAATTACAAGCCACAGAGTAAAGCTACTGAGACTCTGAGGTAAATGAAATAGGATGGGGAATCAGGTTTCTTTCCTTCCTTCCTTCCTTCCTTCCTTCCTTCCTTCCTTCCTTCCTTCCTTCCTTCCTTCCTTCCTTCCTTCCTTCCTCTCTTTTAATAAATATTAATTTGAAAAAAGTAACTTAAAAATGGGAAACACAAAGCAAATCAAAGGTGGAACAAACAAGTTCTACTGAGGCATTTTCTTCACTTGCAGTTCTCTCCTCACCACTGGTACTGCAGGTGTTATCAGGGTCTGCCTTAGCTGTGTAGTGAATAGCTTGTTCCATCCCCACAGGTGAGAGAGAGGCCACCTCCACCAGATCTTCTGGAGGGGTGGCTGAACATCCCACTCAATGTGCTCATGATCCTCTGAAAAACTTGGGGAACCAGGCAATAACTCAATTGGATTTGAGAAGCAAGCAGCAGCAACCTCCATTCTCTCCCACTTGCTCTCCTCCTGCCAGTCTCTGGTGGGAAGCAGGAACCAGAGTCTCCTGGGCATTGCTTTCTCTGTCCTACACAGCATGGAGGCCACTTGGAGACAATAACATCGCACTGTCAATGTCACAGGACTCACGTAAGGTGTAGAAATACTCCTCCAGCTCCTGGTGTGTGTAAACCTGAGAGCCACCTCTCACCTCCTCCAGCCCCTGCAGTCACTCCAGGAAGAATTCTGACAACTGAGGTCCTTTTAGATTAATTTCATCCTTTCAGAGAGCAATTTTCAGGTAAAAAACTCCTACCATAAATAAATCTGGAAGCATGTTGTAGTTGTAGACTCTCAGTTCCAGGAACTCTCAGTTCAAAATATGAAGCAAACACACCTGGAGCTCTTAGAAATGCTTGAGTTTTTCAGGCAGTTTTGCTGTTAAATGAAGCCTTAATCTTGACTTTTTACCATTTCATGCTAGAATGTCAACATTCTTAATCTTAAAGATTTAAAACTTGACATATATCTGCAGCTCCAGAAAACAATGGATACGGATGGCTCCATGGAGGCCCAGGCCAGAACTTGTGCATGCAAATGGCCTTCCCTTTGGAGAAAAAAGAATCATAGAATCATAGAATCAACCAGGTTGGAACAGACCTCCAAGATCATCCAGGCCAACCTAGCACCCAGACTTAGCCAATCACTAAGTGCCTCATCCAGTCTTTTCTTGAACACATCCAAAGACGGTGACTCCACCACCTCCCTGGGCAGCCCATTCCAATGCCAATCACTCCCTCTGTGAAGAACTTCCTCCCAACATCCACCCTAGACCTCCCCCAGTACAACTTGAAGCTGTGTCCCCTTGTTCTGCTGCTGGCTGTCTGGGATAAGAGACCAACCCCCACCTGGCTACAGCCTCCCTTCAGGTAGTTGTAGACAGCAATGAGGTCACCCCTGAGCCTCCTCTTCTCCAGGCTAAACAACCCCAGCTCCCTCAGCCTCTCCTCACAGGGCTGTGTTCCAGGCCTCTCATCAGCTTTGTTGCCCTTCTCTGGACAGTATTTCAACATCTCATGCAACAGAAGAACAACCCTTCCTCTTCCTTCTTTGTTTCTGAATGAAGGTGAAGAACTACTGAGCTTTGCTGTTGAGGTTTCTGGTGCCACAATGCTTTGTTATCTACAGGGACTAGGGTGGGAGGGCACCCACTGATCACGTATTTTAGGAGGAAGTTCTTTACAGTGAGGGTGGTAAGGCACTGGAACAGGTTGCCCAGGGAGGTTGTGGATGCTTCCTCCCTGGAGGCGTTTAAGGCCAGGCTGGATGAGGCCTTGAGCAGCCTGCTCTAGTGGGAGGTGTCCCTGCCTATGGCGGGGGGTTGGAGCTGGATGATCCTTGAGGTCCCTTCCAACCTAAACCATTCTATGATTCTATGATTCTATGTACACTCACAAAGCTGGTGCCAGTGCTGTTGAATGCACTTCAGGACTAATGTAGGACTTTTTATGTGTTTGCTCATTTGGGACTGAAGAAGGGACTCATACATTTTCCACCTAAACAGCCATTGAGGTTCTAACTGCTCTTTTGCTACCCATTCTGATGCCTAGGACACTACATAAAACATATAATTCACTGGAATAGCCTGATTCAGAGAAAAATCAAGGTCCCAGCTTTCCTGATGCTTTGAATTGAATGAACCTTCTTCCTCCTCTTTTTGAAGCTGCTTCTCCACAGTAGTGGTAACCATGCTAAAAACTGCTCAGCAACAGTGCCTGCATCCTAGACCCCCAAGGAAACAAGAGTTTTACAAGAAGTGAGTGGGGAAGTTGTAGCAGTGCGTAGGAGAGGGGTGGCAGGTTGGAATTAGGGATAGAGAGTCCTAGAGACAAAGGAAAAAGATATCCAAGGTCATATAAGGAGTGACAGAGAAGGAAACAGGAAGCAGAACATTGGCATGACTATGCTGCATGAGGCAAAGTCTGCCTGAAGAAGGTTTGGAGTAAGATTCAGAGGCTGCAAGAGTAATATGGTGCAGAAACTTAGCGGACATAAGGATCTGCGAGTAAGAGACAAGTGGCAGAGAGGGAGAAGCCCTACTATGTGTGGCTATGGCAGGTGTAGCATCAGGAACACAAAAAAATCCCTGTCACACATGGTGAAAGTGAGCATTAGGGAGAGCAGGAGAGAGTGGAATAGGTAAGGACACACATGAGAAACCTGGATGACAATGAAGGGGTGAGTTGGGCCCATGTAAAGTGGAGACATGGGGCAGGAGATTGCAAAAGGCATTTCTGGTAAAGCAGGAAAGGGCTTTTAGGAGTCACAGAAAGCAAGTATGGCAAGCTTGGTCAAGAGCATTATCAAATCTTAGAGTAACCCATTGAGCAACAGTGATTCCAATGTGGCTTACAGCAGGCCTAGAGCTGGACAAGCTCCTGGAGTTTTGTGAGGAGAGAGCTGCGCAGCCAGTGTCCAAACTCTATCACACCTTGCCTTGCGTCCAGCCTTGGTGGCATCTGCTCATACTAACTGAACCCATGTTCCTCATAGGGAGAAAAAGCTGCAGCTGGAAGGAGATGACTGAATGGGGGTGAGGGTAATGAGGGTACATGAGGACAACAGGAGTTCACTGAGGGAGAGCAGATCTCAGAGTGAGGGCACCATTATGCAGCAGGAGGAACAGCCAGGGGAGCCAGTAAGGTGGAGGAGGACAAACATTTCTTCAAAGGTGCTGGCTGCAAGGCATGGGAGAAGAGCCAGTGAAAGAAGCAAGAGAAAAAGAAGCAAGGCTAGTAACTTGGCAGGAATGGAGGGAAGGAAAGTTTGAGGGGAGATTTTTCTGCTGTTATGGATCCTCTGATAATTAATCAGACTCCTTTTAAAGGAGAAATAATTATTGAGGAAAAGACTAACTGTGTAAGTTGGAGAAGAAAGAGATAACTGATGGTGAGCAAGACCCACAGATTACTCAGGTGAATAAACTGTGTTACAGTGCTGGTCCCTGCTGTCCAGCTGCTGCAGACAAGTGAGGATCATTTCCTTCTGTAACTTCTCCTTCTCTCTAGGCTCAGCAGTGAGTCAGATGATGGAATATTCCTTTAAAACTTGAAGAGGATCTCAGAGCACTACTCAACAACCCACTATTACCCTCCTGTCTCTTTGCTTTCCTTTGAATATAGGAGGGAGAAAGGAAGGTTTCTTCCTTTAGGTTTAGCAATGGTATTTTTAAATGAAATATTTTTGCAGTGTCAAGCTTTTTTTTTTCTAAAGCAGCTTGTTCTAAATGTTGAATTGGACAAATTCTAGAAGCAAAAAGTGGAGAAAGACAGGAAAACTGAGCATCTGCAGTCAGCAGGGTAACTTCCTCTCCCATAATTTCTCTTCGAAAGAGAAAACAACCACAAAAATGTAAGAAAATATTGTCTCTTAACCTCTTTAATGACCAGAACATTCTCCAGTGATGAGTAATGGTTCTGAGAAAACCTGGATTAGGAAATGATGACACTTCAATGCAATTTATGGAATTGGTGGAAAACTGTGAGACAGGACTAGTCACTGTTGGGTAATGGATTTCTTGATTGAAAAAAAAACCAACCAACAACAGTAGCACAATAATGAATTAATTGAAATTTCTGCATATCCTGTTGGCAGAGAAAAACAGATTTTGTCCCTGATACAGGAGGGAAGGGGGGGGGGGAAATTGTATCTTGATTATAATAAACTGTAAAATGATTAATCTAAGCTGATCCTACAGACTCCCTCTCCAGATGACACAGAGGGGTAACTTGAGAGGGCAGTTTGACCCTCTTCTTTTCATTGCCTGTTTGAATATGGGAAGTTTCTCTGGTTTGACCCAGGAGACTGGGCAATAGTCCTCTTGAAGCCTCACGGGTAATAATCTCCTTGAACTCAGCTGGCTCCGCTTTGTCTTTCTATTCAATTCAGTCGTACCACACTGATTATTTAGATTAATAGTTTCTGAAGGCTTTTCATTTCTTGTGGTCTCATCTGAATAAGATTTCTAATGGATTCTGGAAAATTAAAGTATCCTCACAGTGCCTTTAACTGACTAAACATACTACTACTGCCTTCGGTGCCAGTTCAGTTTCTTCCTCAAAACAAAAATGGAACGCCAAGAAAATTTCAGAGTCAGCATTATCTAAACATGTATTCCTGGCCTCACTGAGTTAAAATTACCATACAGGAGGGCATTGTGCCCCTGTGTGCTCCCACATGGTTGCAGCAGTTAGAGCAGATTAATTACAGCCTATAGCCTAGCGGGTCTATTGTTAGTAAAGCGAAATAAACCACTTCTCTTTGCTGTTGAGAAAAAAGCCTCTAATCTGGTGCACAAAACAGAAGGCTTTTTCTTTTTTTTTCCATGTGCATCTTGAACTTCTATTTCTCACTGAAAAGTAAGTGCACAGATTGAGCAAGGGCTGCTGAATGAAATAGGATGTTTAGCGTAAGGTTTTTACCAAGCTTTGCGACATTCTCAGTCAACTTCAGAGTAGTTCCTCCATCTTTATGTAGGGCAGTGGTTTTGAGGTTGTGTCCACAGGCTAAATGAAGAATAACTGAAAAACAAGTCTTAGAGAAAAAACACCTCTACCTATGTGATGGTTTGGGTATCCCCCACCCCCCCCACACTTTTAGAAATCACCCAGACTAGACTCAGTCGGCTCTGGAAATTTGAATGAAGCTTATATTTACAGCTGGCACAATTTACAAGCAGATATTTACAGTATATACAGATATAGACAGAAATAGACAAGGTAAAAAAAGGTAATACAAACACAATTCCCCTCCCAGAAACCTGAGTCCCCAGGAGGGGCTCTCAACCCCCCTCACCTTCCTCTACCCCTCTCAACCTTACCCCAGTCCCAAGGAAGAATGGAGGTTCAGCCAAAAGGGTTAAAAAGCAAGGTGAAGCAGCCAAGCAAAAGGAGGGTGAGGTTAGAAAGCAAGATGGAGTCCAGCTAGCAGCCTCAGCTTCTCCCCAGCAGGCAAAGCTCCCCAGCGAAGAGAAGAAGCAAGTGAAGTAATCTTTGTTTTGCCTTTCTTCTTTACACATCCCAGCAAGACTGTGAGGGAAGTAGACCTCACCATTGTTTTCATTTTACAGCCTATCATCTAGTTCTTCTCACCAAAACATGCTAGCTAGGCTCAAACTAGCACAACCTAGAATTCGATTTCTCCCTGAGGAAAGGTTTGAGAGTTCTCTAAAACAAAAGGATCAGAAAATCTTGAAGAGCTTCATGAAGTTTCCCTTTCCTCACTGAGATTTCTTTCCTGAAATCTTTATCTGGCTTGTAATGAAGAATTTTCTAGAAAGTACCCAGCTGTGGTCCACCGTGGCTTGGTGAGCAGAGATCTCCCTCCCACAGCTGCGGCTATGACTGTAAGCAGAATTAGAACTTGTGATCTTGATGCTTCTTGGAAATACATCAGCTAGGAGAAGGCAATGTAGTGCCTGGTTACATATAGGTGTGAATAAAGAACAAGATGGAAAGGACAAAACTTTTCATTACATTTTGCATGTGTGCTCTAAGTAGATGTGTCATCTCCAGGGAGCTGTTCTGATGTTGCTCTGCTGTTGCCCTGATGTTGCCTTTGACATGTTAATTAGCTCCAAAGATGTTTTCATTCATTTGGGTCTTTTCAGGAAGAGAAGCTTAATTGAATTAAAGTATCCAGGTGAAAATCAAAGTCCATTCTGCTTAATTTCTGGGCCTGATAGGAACTCAAAAATAAATACCTGGTGTTCCTCTCCTTTCCTATAATGTTCTCTGATGCAGGATAGAGTTAGTATATGTTCTCCTCTCAGTTATGTGGAAAGCCCATTTAAAACTGATGTATTCTTAAAATTAGGATTCTGTGTTTACTTGTTATAGAGCAACATAGCTAGGCTGAACAACAATTGTGTTAATCTGTTGTCTAGAGTGCCATTTCCCATGTATTGGTATACCACAATGGTAAGGCCAACCCTCTGGGACAGTTACACACTGTTTTATCAGTAGTAGAGAAGTATCTGGCAAGTCAGGAAGGAGAATAGAAGAGGAAGACGACTATAACGCAAGAGAAGCTACTTTATTGCTTAAAGGCAATATTATCTTGAGCTGGAAAAAGGATGCCTTTGCCTGTGTAAAGACAATAGCAACAGGAGATTTCCTGCTTGTAGCACTTATTCTTACCTTTGGGGAGCACTTTAGGAAGTAAGAGTTTTGTGGTAGCTGTAGGACTTCTATTTCTGTCCCTCTTGCTCTTTCCACTGTATCTTTCCACTCATATTTCACCTTTAAAAGGCTTGATTTTTGAGATAAAAAGCCTGGTTTCTTAAGCTATCTAAGGTGTGCCTGTTTTGTTTCCTCTGTGCCATTCTTCAACTCTGCTTCTCAGTTCTTCAGTAAAGACAGCCTGCTTCTGTTTTACTTGCTTTTCAGCCAGTGATTAGTTGCTTCTCACTCTGCTATCCCAGTAACAGCAGCACTACAGTAGTGCCTTCTGAATTGAGGTGTTTTTCAGTGCTCAGGGAGAAGCTCTCATCACCTCGGTGCAGTCACCACCCAGAGTTACAAAAATGCTGTGACAGACTATTCATCCCGGGAAAGAGGAAAACTACCTTATCATCTCCAGGGACCATGTTCTCTGAACTAAAAAAAAGACTTTATCATGGTAGATCTTTGCTTTGGGCTGGAGCTGTTGATCTGTGCTACAATCAGACTGCTAGCACTCTTTTTCCTGTATGCAATCTCTCACTAAATAACACATCCAGATTCCAACTTCCTCCCATCTTCTCCGTAAGACCTTTACAACCTTAGGACTACTGTGGCATGTTGCAGTGTCACTTTTTATTGCGCAGGTCGTGAATCCGTTGGAAACTAGACAGCTCATTGCCTTACACCAAGCAGCAGATTGCCCTCTAGCAGGATCCTGAGTTACATTCAAAATAAGAAGTGAAAGTGGGGCAAAAAACTTTCTACCCACTCTCAGCATTTTTGCTGGTCAACTCCTAGGCTGGCTGTTGAATCAAAAACTGCGTGCTGCTACTTGTTAATAATGCAGCAGCAGTTTATTGCTGTGGGAGTGCCTGAAAATGCTTCCTGTTTCCCATGGCAACCTTGAGCTTGCATGGAACAAATCACAAGCAAATCCTGCTGTATTTATTCATGCTCTTTGTGATTTACCATTCAAGCCTGCTGCAAAATAAACAGCAGAGAAATTACGACAGTGGAGCACACTAGCTCTGACAGATGAATATTGTTATCTCTCCAGTTGTTATTCTGTGGTTGCCTCTTCCTAACAGTTGACTTTGCATGCTAATATTATGTATAAATCCCTAGTTCCATTCAAGGGTGGAAATGGTAGAGCAAGAGCTAACTGGAAAAGAACTGGTGACTCATAAGCCTAAACAGTCTTCATATTTAGCAGGAATAAATATTGATGCTATAGAGATTTACTTTAAATAATGGTTAAAAACAGCAGCATGTTGACAGGACACTCAGTTCCTCATGCACCCATGACTCCTATTGACTTTGGAGGTAGTTGCAAGGGTGCAGAGGAGGTTGGATTTGGCATTTCTGAATGACATTCCATACTCCCAGGGATCTCTGGGGAATGGAAAAAGGAGAAATGGAACTGCCTTTGGGATCTGCATTTCACTCTTTAGGAGTAATTAATCAAGAGAAATCTTTTACTATAGAAAAAAAATCCACTTCCTTTCCATGAAGTTAATATATTCAGAGTGACTCAATTTCCAAGTGATTTCAATCTGCAGTATTTTTTTAATTGCATAAAAATGAAAAAAGGTAGATCACTGGACATGGGTCAGAGGCATGCTGGGCCAAACTTCTCACAATACATACATGCATCCTGACCAAAAAAAAATCTATTCACTTTATCTGTGAGAGGCATTAATACTTATCCTTTTTCACGAGGAACAAGCTGAGGTTTGGGAAAGGATAGTCAAAGACCACTACAGCTCCCCAGCTTCATTGATGCCTGTCCCTGTTGTGATTCAGTCTGCGCTGCAGCTCCCCAGCTCTTCTGGGATCTTTCTTCTGCATTGATGCCTGTCGCTGCTGTGATTCAGTCTGCAACTCTCACATGTCCTTGCAACAAGGATATACTACTTTAAGGTCTTTGCAAGTAAGGAAAGAAAACCTCAAATAATGGTCTCAGGTTTGCAAAAGGAGAAAGAAAATAGAAATTTTAAATTCTACACTTGTTTTATAAGTTGCAAAGTATTCTGTGTTTTTCAAAAGGAAATCCCTCAAGTGCACTATTGCTCAAACCATGGGTTCCAGTTCTCAGGTGGAAGAGAGCTGCACGATGTTTATTTCTAAACATCAAACTAGGAGATTCATTTTGACCCTGAATTAACTGCTGAATACAGGAATATACAGAAGTAATATACATTCCATTAATTTAAAAGAGCTATGACAGAGCCAAAGGGCTGCTTGCAGGAGAAATCATCAAAGGAACCATGAACAGTCAGTTTGCTTATTTGCAGAGCTGGAAATCTGTGGCTCCCCGTCCTGCATCCGCATTGCTATCAAACATATTTTGTCTCATTATTAAGTCTGTCAGCAACAGCTGAGCTGCTTCAACCATTGATCCAAAGCCCGAGGGAGTCTGAATGTATTATTACTATTATTATTAGTATTATTACATACTAATTGCCATTTGACTTCCTTATTATTATTAGTCACTAATAAAACACTGCCACTCTCCCCTAATTCCTCCATAAACAATTCAGTGCAGCCTTGGAACATAAACATCCACTGACAGATGAAGCAGATGTCGTTAGCCACTTCCTATATGATAAATATCCTGGTGTCATTAGTGTCCTAAACATTAACAGTGTTAAACAAATACTAAACAAAAATCATTAAACATTAGTATATTAGCGTGAGTGGCAAAGCAATTTGCCTATTATAACAAACACTTTCCTGCGGTCCAAATCATCTCAAAATGACAGGAAATGTATAAAATATGTTTCTTTGGCTTTTTTCTTCACTCTAGTATCAGTTATCACATTATTGTGTCCTCCTTGAGTCTTTTAAAAATTATTCTACTGAGTAAAATCCATACAACAGACTCCAAGTAATGTCTGTCCTGAGGAACCTACAGTTGATAGAAAACAGTGAAACAGTATTGGGAAATCTTATATATATATTTGTTTTAAAATGTATTTTATTAGTGATTTGTGCTTTGCATACTACTGTTTGTGAAATTCCACTATATTAAGCCTCTATAAGCCCTTGAAGTCAGACTAGCCTCACCTCAATGCATGTTTAAATCTCCTGGCTCGAAAAGAAATCAGTAGAAAGAAGAAAGAATTTCCTATAAATTTCTTTATTATTTTTGCCATCATTGCCATGAAATCACCTGTCCTTAATTGTTCCAGGAAAAGACAACTCAGCAGTTTGTTTATCTGTGATGGGGGTGAGTTTTGAAAGATCTACAACTATCTGAAGGAAGGATGTAGCCAGGTGAGGGTTGGTCTCTTCTCCCAGGCAACCAGCAACAGAACAAGGGGACACAGTCTCAAGTTGTGTTGGGGGAGGTCTAGGCTGGATGTTAGGAGGAAGTTCTTCACAGAGAGAGTGATTGGCATTGGAATGGGCTGCCCAGGGAGGTGGTGGAGTCACCATCCTTGGAGGTGTTCAGGAAAAGCCTGGCTGAGGCACTTAGTGCCATGGTCTAGTTGATTGGCTAGGGCTGGGTGCTAGTTTGTACTGGATGATCTTGGAGGTCTCTTCCAACCTGGTTGATTCTATGATTCTCTGACCGTGATTCTGGATGGCAAGGTGGCTGGAGGGCTACCAGGAATGCTGAAAGGCATGAACAGAGTATGCTGCTGGGCTGCATAACCCTTCAAGTTGTTTGGCCAAGTTGTTTAACCTCTTTCCTGTCCCCAGCCCCCATGGGGGCTGGTAGCTCTTTGCTCTGGCAATTTCTCAAATGGTATGGAGATCTGTAATGACAAAGAACTGTGCATACTGGTAAGTCTGCACAACATCCTTCAAGTCTCGCCTCAGTTTAGTCTGGTAAATTTGTCTCATATTCAGCAGGCTCCACCTGATATATGTGTTGTTTAGTTTTCCTATTATTAAATAGGAAATATTAATATTCATAGGAATAGTTGTATTGAGAGGTTTTAATTGTGTCAGAGACACTTAGCACTGGACATTGGACCCTACAGAGGTAACGAGCAGTCCTAAGAAGCTATGCCACTAGCAAGAAAAGAGCAAGAGCCTTTCAGGATCTCTTCTACAGACTTCTAGAGAAACGTTATTGAGAACACGAAAATTACTTCTTGGCAATTCAACCCCATTAGGTGACACCAAGACAAGTTTTCTGAAAGAGGAATCTCCCTTTGATGTTGCAGTTTGCAGAATAATCCTGCTCAGTTTCTCTATGTGCTTTTGCCTGGTCTGTGAAAAGACAGTCTCACATCCAGTCCTTGCTGCTAGCAAAAGCTCAGTCTGACCCCATGCAAGGAACCAACATTTAGTCTGTGACACTGACAGGAAATAATTGGAATTTTTGAGAATTTCAAGTGGTTTTTCCAACCAATAAATGACTATGCCACTAACTATACTTGCTACTGACTCTCCCCTTCTTATACTTTCACCTTCCTATTAGAAGCTGAAGCTTTGTTTGTTCTGTGACTAAGGCATGAAGAAATTGCTATTCAATGGACAGCATTTGCCAGGACTGACCGGATGTTTGTCTTCTGTTAAACCTGAATAAATATTGATAGGCCTAATCCTCAAAATCACAATCACAATAAAAAATACACAGTAGGACCCTGTTGTTAATGAGCTATTGAAGACCAAGCACATTTGTACTGTTCAGCCATAACCAGCTCCCCTGTACATCTTTTTTTAATGTAATTGCCAGAATCTAAGTTTTCAGGTCTACTTTAAATTGTTTCCTATAAAACACAGCAAGAAGTAATGTAATGTCCTACAAAGAAAATGCATTTAAACTGTAATAATTTGCATTTAAATTTAGTAACAGCTCTGTCTTTCATTGTCCTGGTCTTGCTGTGCCACTCACATCTGTTAATTTAATTGCCAGAATCCTCCATCAAGGGGAATTATGAGGAAGATATTGCAGAACCAGTAAGAGGCCTCAAAATACTCCTGCTTCAGCAAAGGATATTGTGGGGTACATTCCCTGGATTAGCTATACCAGGCTGGTGTAGCTGCAGTGAAGACTAGGAGGATCTAGAAATATATGTTGCAATTTCAGCAGTAGAAACTTCCCCTTTAAGAGCCCAGAAAACTGACGTGGAGAGTCATGACATGTATGCAGAAAATTCAGATGTGGTAAGAATACGCCATCTTTTCTGGTGAGGCCATAACAAGTGCTGAATTGAACTGGTTTGCCTCTTTGTCTCTCTATGCACCTTCCTGACCCACACAAGAGCGCGCTCCAGTTGCTGTGTGCTCCTCTGGAGAGCTGGAAGCAGAGCCAGATGCCTATAAGGAAGGTGTGCAGGAAGCTTTTGTAGAACAGGCTAGGAGTTAGCAGCAGGGACATCACAAAAAGCAGACAGCACAATTCAGATTCTCTCTGCTGTGGAATCCTGCATCCCTGGCCAAAGCTGGGACCTGCTGCTTCATGTAACGGCAGCATATCATGTTGATAGGACTAATTGGGTAATATCTCTTTCATGGACGATAAGTTGTTACCAACAATCTTTTATCTGGAGAGGAAAATGACATGTTTGGCGCAGTGTCCTTGAAAAAATGCCAAGATCTGAAGGGAAGTCTGACGCTTGGCATCCTGCAAAAACTGAGATTGGGTGGTAAAAATAGCAAGGCGATGCAAAGCAGTAAGGAATTCTGAAGAGTAAGAAGAATTGGCAGTTACAAGAAATGATGAGAGATCAAGGCCGTCCCAGTTGATGCATTCTCCATTAGTTCTCAGCGGTCCAATGCCAGCTAGCTCCAGCTAGGACTCCATTAATTTATTTGTTTTACAGATTCAAATTCATGATAGCCTGGAGAAGAGGAGGCTCAGGGGTGACCTTATTGCTGTCTACAACTACCTGAGGGGTGGCTGTAGCCAGCAGGAGGTTGCTCTCTTCTCTCAGGCAGCCAGCACCAGAACAAGAGGACACAGCCTCAAGCTGTGCCAGGGGAAATTTAGGCTCGAGGTGAGGAGAAAGTTCTTCACTGAGAGAGTCATTGGCTACTGGAATGGGCTGCCCAGGGAGGTGGTTGAGTCGCCGTCCCTGGAGCTGTTCAAGGCAGGATTGGACGTGGCACTTGGTGCCATGGTCTAGCCTTGAGCACTGCGGTAACAGGTTGGACTTGATGATCTATGAGGTCTCTTCCAACCTTGGTAATACTGTGATACTGTGATATTTCTCCCTGATCATGAGAAATGTTAGTTTGCAGCCTCACTGTAACCCTTTTGTATCAGCACTGGAGTTTCTATCAGAGCGTAATCACAGCAAAATTCATTTAGTATAAAGTGCTTAAACTGACTGTGATATGCTGTTTCAGAATCTGGCCATAAAAGAGTCTCTTCTTTTGATAGTATTTAAACAAAGTATTAATAAATAAGCCTGTGATAGGAAAGGATTCCTTTTCTCTTCATTGTATGTTTCTGTTTTCTATGAAACTGTACTGAAAATACCTAATGGTGCTTAAACAGTGCAAATGAGAACATTTGCTTTTTGCAACTAAACAGAGCATTTCTGTTCTCAAGTGGAAAAAGAAAAAAGAGTGAGGCAATCAGGTTGTCTGAGACAATCAGGTTGTCTGAAAAAACATTGGGTTTGAAACCCACAGATTGCTATGGCTGCTCTGAAAAAGAGGATAGAAATCTTAGTTCAAACTTTTCCGCTCCTTACTTGCGTGCACGGGCCCCAGCTGACTGAAGCTGAGATAAAAGCATTATCGTGTGTGCCACTTCCATTAAGTTCCTGGTACATGTAGAACATCACAAGGTACAGCAACTAATTGGGCTGAATTCCAGGTAATCACTATTTTCCCCTCACTACCTCACCTCTGCTTAATAGTAACTACTTTTTACTCATGGGAGGGGCTTCACTGAACCTGGGCCAGAACCAACCTGCCCTTTCTTCAGAGTGCATGCACATCTTGGCTTTTTGCATTGTTCACATAACTACCTGTTTGAGAATTCAACCCGATCTCTTCCTTTGTTGTAGATAAGGCATACATCAATTTATCTATTCTGCTGGCTTTCCATGAGTAATAAATCTTGGTAGCAGAAAACCTATCTTTTCAACTTACATGGTCCAGCAATAATCCATGAACTAAAATTTCTTTAAGTCTAGCTTCTACTGATGAAAGATACTATTCAGCTATACATCACACTGAGCACCTTTCTTATATTACTGAGGTGCTTTAGTCATATATGTGAAAGTAAGAAGTTATATACAGATTCTTTATTTCTCAGAGAAATGTTCCCTTGAGCTCCATTTGTCCTTGAGATTCTTTCTTCTTATTTTTTATCCGCTAGGTCATCTGAGATACCAGTGCTTATGATTGTTACTTCTTAGTGACACCAAGAGTAGGCTTCCCAAGTCATAGAATCAGAATCATAGAATGGTTTAGGTTAGAACGGACCTCAAGGATCATCCAGCTCCAACCCCCTGCCATAGGCAGGGACACCTCCCATTAGAACAGGTTGCTCAAGGCCTCATCCAGCCTGGCCTTAAACGCCTCCAGGGAGGAAGCATCCACAACCTCCCTGGGCAACCCATTCCAGTGTCTTACCACCCTCACTGTAAAGAACTTCCTCCTAACATCCAGTCTAAATCTCCCCTCCTCCAGCTTAAACCCCTCGTCCTGACATTAGTAGACCTTGTCAATAGTCCCTCCCCAACCTTCCTGTAGGCTCCCTTCAGATACTGGATAGCCACTCTAAGGTCTCCTCGAAGCCTTCTCTTCTCCAGGCTGAAGAGCCCCAACTCTCTCAGCTTGTCCTCATAGCAGTCATAACCAACAGTGTTACCATTGGAAATCCCACCATTTGGTGGATAGATTTGGATTTACCCCACATCTGACAGCTCGTACTGGATCAATTCCTTTTCAGTCAAAGTTAGCCTGCTGTGGGAGCACCCTGCTCAGACCACTCCAAGATTGGTCAGAAGCATGCTGCCATTTACCTTAAATCCTGTCTCTGATCTGAGCTGGTCAGGAGTCTCTGAACACTGAAACTTGCCAGCCTAGGACTCAGTGCCTAACAAAATCCAGGAAAAACACAAGCAGTAACTAATACACATCTTCATAGCCATGTTAGCATCAAAGCAGTGAAGAATCAGATCCACGAAAATGCAGAGTTCCTAGAATCATAGAATGGTTTAGGTTGAAAGAGACCTTGAAGATCATCCAGTTCCAACCCCCTGCCTTAGGCAAGGACACTTCCCACTAGAGCAGGTCACTCAAGGCCTCATCTAACCTAGCCTTGAACACCTCCAGGGAGGGAGCATCCACAACCTCCCTGGGCAATCTGTGCCAGTGTCTCACTACTCTCACTGTAAAGAAACAGCTCTTAACATCTAGTTTGAATCTCCCGTTTGCCAGTTTAAACCTGTTACTCCTCATTCTGTCATTACAAGACCTTGTAAATAGTCCCTCCCCAGCCTTCCTGTAGGCCCCCTTCACATACTGGAAGGCTACTATATGGTCTCCTTGAAGCCTTCTCTTCTTCAGGATGAAAAGCCTCCACTTTTGTAGCCTGTCCTCATAGCAGAGATGCTCCAGCCCTCTGAGCATCTTGTATCAATCTGTTAAATAGTGTTGTCTCAGTAAGTGGAACAATCCATGAGCTAAAGTCATGTAAGTGATTTGGTGGTTGTTTCACCTGAGCAAATGAAGGCATTAAGCTTGTGCTCAGGTCATTCTCCTTCTCTACTGCTGTCCTCTGAGGCTGCAAGTAGAGACTGTGGGTGGGAGAACCAGAAGGAGAGAAGACACCTTCAAGTCACCTTTGTGTGATGCAAACTAGCTCAGCAACTGAGCTGCTACCCCAAAAAGCACTGGGGGTAACATACAACAAATGACATCTCATGAGACACCATTCTCTGTTCACAGGATCATGAGATGTCAGGGGTTGGAAGGGACCCAAAGACATCATCGAATCCAACCCCCCTGCCAGAGTAGGACCATACAATCTAGCTCAGGTCACAGAAGAATGCATCCAGACAGGCCTTGAAAGGCTCCAGGTAAGGAGACTTCACAACCTCTCTGGGGAGCCTGTTCCAGTGCTCTGTGACCCTTACAGCAAGGAAGCTGTGTTGCAGCATATATCCATTGTTCCTTGTCCTATCAAAGGTAGCAAGAGAGAAGAGCCTGTATCCCCACCTCCTGGCCCCCAGCCCTCAGATGTTTACAAATGTTTATTAAATCCCCTCTCAGTCTTTTCTTCAGACTAAACAGCCCCAGGTCCCTCAGTCGCTCCTCATAAAGCAGTGTTCCAGGACCCTAATCATCCTTGTAGCCCTCCACTGGACTCTCTCTGTTCCTCTGAAACTGGGGAGCCCAAAACTGAATGCAGTACTCCAGATGGGGTGTCACCAGAGCAGAGGATTCTGCTGCTAAAGAGTATCTACTATGTGATTTTTGACACTTCCTTTTTTTTTTTTTTCCCCTTTGGTCTTTATATTTGCAACCTTTGCTCTGATGAAGCTTTGCAGAACTTGCTCTGCTTGCAGGAAGAAATGCATGAGTAGATAAAAGCTAAAAATAACTCAGCCGAGAGCTGTTCAATAAGTCAGTTTTAGGATGAGTCACAGAGAAGCTCGGGAGTAGCATCAACATACAGGTTGTATGGTTTTCTACTGCATTTGGATATGAGTGTGAAGTGTGTGAAACAGTCTCATGAAAAGCACTCACTGAATGCATCAATACCACTGTACCTTTCAAACAGTTTGGGGGAACTTTTACCTCCTTTGGGGAATTAACTGTGCTGTATCTTGCAGGAAGCGAATTGAAACAAAACTGCACAAAACTTATCAAGGCCTTTTGATTGTCTTCCATCTCAGAGAAAGGCATTTTGGGAATAAGGGTGAAGCAGTAAATAGCCTAATTTTATAGTAAAGCTTTTCATTCCTGCTCATATGCCTTTTCTAGAGATGAGAGGTGACAAGGAAATGTAGGTACTATATTGACAGTTGAAGATAGAACTCCAGCAGTTCTATCTTAGTTATACCTAAGGTGTAAGTGAAACTGGAAAACTATTTCTAGTTACTCGTGATTAATTTCTAAGTGGAAGGTTATACTAAGTGTGGTTCTGCAAGGGGCTGGTCTCAGTCTTGGACTGTTGACATACATGTCTTGTGCAATAAAATATACTTAGTACACCTCCAACATAAGTATTCCACTTACTGGTAAAAAAGAAGGTAGTGGACCTCCAGATAACTGCAGAACTACTTTGTCCATCTTAACAGCACACTCAGAAAGTGGTAGAATAATGAGCCTACTAGAGAGTAAGTGGTAGACTAACCAGCTTCCAGAGATAAGTTTTAAAACCCAGAAATTTTCCACAACCAAACATCTCATAAACATGAACTTTAAAGAGAAGTTTGAGACAATAGGGACTTTTACCCCAAAGAAGAGAAATCTGAGGTGAAAAGTGACACTAAAGTTGAGGTGAAACATAACGATCTGCAGCTGAGTAGAGATTGCTACACAATAAATTGTGTTTTCATTATCTGTGGGAGACAGCACATGAAGTGATGGGTATAAGTTCATCAGAAGAAAATTAAGCTGAAGGTTAGGCATACTGGATGTTGGAACAGTCTCATGGTCAAAAAAGAACAAAGACTTGGAATGGATGAGTAGGAGAAGATCATAGAATCATAGAATGGTTTAGGTTGGAAGGGACCTCAAGGATCATCCAGCTCCAACTCCCTGCCACAGGCAGGGACACCTCCACTAGATGTGGAACTTTCATCTCTGAACATGTTTAACCAACCAAATCAGGGAAGCCTTTGCCTAGCTTTGGAGAAAAGATATGGAGAACACACCTATGGAGAGGACACTTTGCCATCTAACTTCATTTCCAGAACTCATTTTTTGTATTAAAGTGGTGAATCATGGAATACAAGTTGGAATCAACCATTCTTACTCTGAAGAGTTTTCAGTATTAGAAAAAAGACAATGAGGAGCCACTACTGCTTAAAACAGGCAAGGCTGTGCAACTCATTGGTCAGTTAGGGCAAATTACTGTCAAGAGAGATGGAGACAAATAGAAATAAATCATGAGGAGGAAGTTCTTCAGCATGAGAGTGGTGGGAGGCTGGAACAGGTTGCCCAGAGAGGCTGTTGAGGCCCCATCCCTGGAGGTGTTTAAGGCCAGGCTGGGCTCTGGCCAGCCTGATCTAGGGTAGGGTGTCCCTGCCCATGGAAGGGGTATTGGAACTAGATAATCTTTGTGGTCCCTTCCAACCCTGACTGATTCTATGATTCTATGAAATACTAGCTTCTTTTGGGAGCTCTGACAGAAAATGATTTTAGGGGGAAGTGGAAAGAGAAGACATGGAAGCTCTGAACAACCAATTTAATAGAATTATTCCACAAATTCCACTGAGGTAGAAATGCCAAGAAAGCCCTCATCTGAGCCTGCAGAGTCAGCTTTTCACTAAAATCACGTATGCAAACAGTGCCACGACCTTAGCACACTGTAATCAGGGACAACCATCTAACATAGACGTGCTGAAGCTGCGGTTTCCTAAACAGCTGAGCTAAATTACTGGTTTCTCATAACGAAGAGGGAGAGATTTTGTGACCATCCATCTCTGGCCTCCAGATGCATGGTCCCACCCTAGCCCTGTGCTGGTTCTCATGTTCAGTGCTATTTCTGCAGACTGACCCAACAGAAGGTTGTTGGATTTTATGGTGGAATGATTTTAAGCAGACTACCGAGTAAATGAGGTCATGGAGGAGGAGTACAGTGAGTACCAGCCTCAAAGTAAGCACAAAGGGCATGCAGCCAGTCTTGGAGAAAGGACTGGCTGCTGCAAGACCCCTCTTTCCAAATCACTCAGTGACAGCACATCTGGTGAAAACCACAGCTTTACTTCCATGTAGAGAAGCTCTCTTTCTAGCTTCTAATGAAGCCAGAGGAATAATGTAAGAAAGAGGACAAACAAACAACCACCAGCATCAAAACACTAGAAAAACTGAAAGTATTGTAAAACAAGTAATGAATGGGGAAGAAAAGGATAAAGAACAAAACAAAAGAAAAAAAAAGATTGGGACTTAGCTGGACAGGAAGACAGAAATATGCTCTTGATTTTAGGTTCTGTTGCATTCCCTTAACCACATGGTCATGGCTTGGCAGCTGTTCAGACTCTGAGAGGAATCATTGTGCAAGCCTCTGATAGGAGGGGTTTCCTTTGATGAGGTAGGCATTATGACTTTACAAGAAATTGTACAGTACTTCCTCTCACCCATTACAAACCACATTTTCTGAATGAATCTTCTCTTTTTTTGTGTGTGTGTAACCCTTAACCTTTCTGACTCATGTTTTCTATTCTAGTGTAGCATGTAACCCAAGGTGAAAATGAGGACAGTCCACATGAATGAGACTCCACTGCCTCCATTCTGACAGGGAAACAGCATTTTGTGGAGCAGTGTCTGTGTTGAAGAGCAGTTTGCAGGATTGGTAGTGTGATCTGAGGAAAAAAAACAAAAGGCCTCTCTTGCAAGTCAAACTAGGAAAAGTCAAGTCAGGCAGCTATTGAATCTCGTTGTGATTCATCTGTACTCTCCAGTTGGTACTAATTTCTAAACTCTAGAGACGCGGTGTAGGCAGAGGGTGAAAAAGATGACCAAGTAGTTAATACAGATTAGGTCAGATATACTGGGCTATATTCATTGATGACATTAAAAAACAATGTGTCAGAGTATCTGCTGGAGGAGAAACTTAAGCAGCTCAAGAAAAGAACAAAGGATAAAAAAAAAAACAAAACCAGCATGTAGCATAAAAGAGTTAAACAGGGACAAGAATAGGATATTCAAAAGTGGAGTCTCTCATCAGGTCACTACTGAGCATTCTGAAATTAGACTTAAAAGTCAGGATTCAAAGCCACAGTGTCTTACCTTTGAGTCCTTTCTTGCGTTACCATCACAGAAGTCACAATGTATGAAGAAAGTTGTTTTTTACCTCCTCTCATACCTATGCTCAAAAGGGAATAAAAGAGATACAAGGATATTTCTTATTCAACCATGATAATGCATGGTGCTAAGAGTCTCAAGCAATGGCTGAAAGAACAGCACCTTCTCAAGACCCTCTCAAGAGATATTAGGTCCCAGTAAGCTGCCTGGGGTCATATGCCAAACAATTCCAATCAATATGTGACAAAAAGGCAAAGGGAGTATTTACTTCCCAAATCAGATGATGGAATCTATACACTTTCTCCGAGTATGGAAAAGATTTTTTTCCCCATAAATAAAACATATTTTATCTAAATGAAAATAATAATAATAGCACACACCCCTCATGCATTCTCCATATAAGTAGACTCAGAAATCTGTGCCCTTCATCACAGTTGTCCTGCAGGATTGCTGAAGATCATTAGATGCATAGAGACATTTGGTAGGAACAGAGGCGTATCTACTAAGGGTATTGTGGGAAACAAAGACCCTTATATGAGCTGGTAGTCGAATTTAGCCTAGGAGGCTGGTTGGTAGAGCTGGCAAGCAGTAGGCAAATCTTTTTTTGCTAAAACATGTCCTGTTGTTCTGAGAAAGTGATTGCAGCTTTGAATCGCCCTCTTTAAAATGTCACACAGAAGACAGCATGAAAATCTCCTATGGAATACCCATGGTATTTTCAAAAGCAATTCGATATGCAGTATGTTGCTACTTGTGCTTGTCAAACTGGTCCTTCTCAGCCTATCCATCTGAACTGTCTTCTTGTCTCTCATCTGTGTGAAATAATTCCTTCAGTGCCTGTGAAGCACCCATGTTGGAAGACTGCAGATGTGGGGATCGTAGAGTTTACTTCTGCTGAAAACACATTGCTGTCTGACCAGGTGACTGCAGCATCTTCGGAATGGTGGGAAGAAAGGCAAGGAAGAGGTGTGTGTATTCCAATAGATGGTGTGTAACATATCAACAACTTTCAAGAAAATTAGATACATACACTTTTTTTTTTTTTTAATTTCCTGTCATATATTTTTTGATTACATTTAGAATCTAATTTTGCCCTTTGTTCTGTTTCTCCTCTCCATTTAGCTGCTGTCACAGTAATGTTGCAACTTGTCTAGCATCATAATAAGACCTAAAAAGGTTCATCATCTTCAATACTCAAAACTGATACATTCAAAACTCACCTGGACACAATTCTTTGCAACCTGGTCTAAGTGAACCTGCTTCAGCAGGGGGGTTGGACAGGATGACCTCCAGAGATCCTTTTTAACTCCTACCACTCGGCGATTCTGTGGCTCTTCACATTGGCACATGAAGCCCTGCAGGTGCTACTGCAGTTTTAATTCTGAACAGTGCTCTAAGCACTTTTGACAGTGAAGTATATCTTGAGAAAAACAAAACACCTTTTCATTCAGTTTAGCATTTGACCTGTCTATTTGTGTCATAGCTTGTTAAAGACTGGTGAACAAGGTGCACTTATGTAATTTTTTCCTTACAGAGTATCTTTCTTCAATGACTCTCGAAGCTCTTTATTTATTGTTCACCAGTCAGCAAGTACAGTATAGACGGTCAAGTTGTGCTCTGTTGCTAGTTCAATACCTCTGTAAAATAAAATGGACCTGGGCTGTTAGTGACTAAAAAATTAATAAGGAAGAGACAGCACAGGACAGTTGGTCAGTAAAATTTAAATGCTACCATGATATGTGACATGATCTGCAAGTGTGCCAAATAATACTATCTCAGGTGATGCTTGGTGGGATAGCATATGCTCCAAATTTTCCAATGGGTGGCACAGATATGACTGCCCTGAATTTTACTCCCTATACACAGTTGACTTTGCCCCTGCAAAACCTCTTTTTGCACTGAAAGAGGGTAACACACATTCTTGGTTTCATGTTATCAAATTGCTACATTAGTTCATGCACTGTGAGCTGGAAGAAAATGTCAAAAAATTACATTCAGACTTTTGGGACACACAGAGCAAAGTTCTATATAGTAAGTTGTGGCCACTCTGTTGCATGACCACATAAGGGCAGAATATTCCTTGGTCATCTTTTACTCAGCAAATAAATAGCCAGAGAAGTCCATGGCTATACTATGCCTTGTTGTGACTTTTATGTGACTCTAAAAGAGAAGGTTTACAGATCCATTCACATATGTCTGAGATTGTCTCCTTGTAAGATGATTCTGTATTGCCTTAAGGGACTTTCATTGCCCTATCATGGTAGAAGGAAAAGCTCCTAGACCTCTCTGGTCCTTCTGCAGAAGTCTATGGCTTTCTTAAAGGGACCTAGGCCAAACCACCACATTAATGATACTCTACTGGCCTTACTGAAGTTGCTCCTGGTTTATAGGAATCCACGGGAGATGCAACTCAATCCCCATGACTGAGGTCAAGATAAAATTGCAACGTATTGCCTAGACTTCTCCCAGTGGGTAAAAGTGAAAATGTAGCTTCTGCTTTGCATCCAAGCAAGTAGCTGTTACCTGGTAGTAAAGTGAACTCTAGTAAAGACTATGGATATGAGAGTGGATTTCAGAGCCAGATATTGGCACATCTTTGACATCACTTGCAGACAGCAAGGAGACCAAGTTTTGTTTCAGTAAATTAAATGAGTCCCTGAAAGGGTGTAAGGTACCCTAGTTTGCATAGAGCCAGCAGGTGCTCATCTGTAGCATTACAGTGTATGTTCTAGCAATGTCTGGTTTGATGGAGAACTCTGACTGACATGACCAGCTCTATTTACTGCAGGTGAAAGCTCAAACCAGCTTTGAGGCACTGTTCCTGGAGGCGTTTAAGCACCGTGTGGACCTGGTGCTTGGCTTAGTGCTGATCCTTCAGTGCTCAGTTGAGGTCTCTTCCAACCGGGTATATTCTGTGATTCTTTGACTCTCTTAATGCAGGAGAGTTTTAAACCTTTATCCTCCTGCCACTCCTCCTTCCTTCCCAGCTTCTCTAAGTGCTGCTAAAGCCACTGCCAAGGACCAGACACTCAAATCCCACAGCAAGGCAGGTGCTTTGGAGGAACTGTGCATATCATTGCAGAACAGGAAAGGGAAGTCTGAAAGGGCAGAAGACCAGCAATTTTGAGGTTGCAGTGTACATCTATTCTGATGCTGGAACTAGGAGGAAATATAGTAAAAAGTAGTGAAGAAAGCAAGTAAGTGTCTCTTTTAGAGCCATTGTAGCTTAAATGGAAGGGCTAATAACTGTAGTACAGTGCATGTGATGTAGCTATGAAGTGCAACAGCACAGATACAATATAAAAGGCTAGAAAACCAAGCTCTAAGACATAAACCTGGTAAAGTAAACTAAAATAACTCCTTCACTGTGCAGGTTTGGGCAGGAGAATTGCATTCTGGTGACATTTTTTCTTTTGTGTGTGTGTGTTTATTTTTAATTTGTACCATTTTATGGGTACTTGAACAATTTGATAATCTTTCCCCAAATTTGATTTTGTTAAACAATGTGATCGTAGAGTCCAGTATCTTCTTGGCTTTGCTTGGTATTGCTTGGGATGTATTTGGGTTTCTGCGTAATTTTCTTCTGGTGTCATGACATAAAATGTTGTCAATTTTGGAAAAGTCGGATAAAGAGGCTGGCTGCTGGCTGCTTGTTTGCCATCATGTCACTTGTGCCAACAGAACTTGTTTTGAGGGTCACAAAATAACATGCCTCACTGAAGTAATCCTCCATAAAAAAGTAAAGTTAAGCATCTCTCATGTCTCAAGTAATGACTTCCTGAGAGTATTGCCACTCTAACAACTAATGAACTTTTCCTGAAAGCCACCTTTCTTTCTAGGGTATAAAATGGTCATTGACATTCAAAAGCAGCTGAGTAACAGTTAGTGTTTGACTGAGTTTCCCTCTTCTCAGAAATTCACACTTCCATTTTTCTTAGGACTGTGTAGAATCTACTCTCATACAAACATCTTCCCACTTACACAAAGGAATAGTGCCTATGCATCATCCAGCTATCAGTCAAACTCTTCTTTCTCAGACCACAAAACATCTTTCTCACCCCATAAGAGGTGGTGCAAATGCTCCAGGTGGCATTAGTTATGGCTTTGGCCATAACTAATAAGAACTGTAGGATGGCTGCATGTTGGGGGGCATTACCCACACACAGTTCTCTTCTCTATTACTGTCCCTGGGTGAAGTTATTGACTCATTACAACTAACCCAGTCCAGCAGCCAAAAGATTGAAAGGCACATTCCCTCTTTTCTTAGATCCACTTTCTACTTTCTTTTTATACCAGCTTTCTTTATACACTGGCTGACCATCTGACTGGATCAGTTAAAGTTATAAAGACAGCAGAAAAGTATTCACACTTTTTCCAGGTTAGTTCTCTGCTGATTTTGTGAGCTAAATTGGTTCAGGAAAGGGTCTGAGGATCTGGAGATGGTTTTAGGAGAGAGAAGTAAGATCTATTCAGGAAAGGGTCTGAGGATCTGGAGATGGTTTTAGGAGAGAGAAGTAAGATCTATAGCACAAAACTTCACCACCTCTGTTTGAAAGTGAGTCACTTCTCCTGTGCATGAATAAAATAAGGAATAGTCCTTCTTTTCTTCCTCACAGGGTGGTTGTGAGGTGGTTGTTAAAGACTTTTCCTTCTTTTCTTCCTCACAGAGGTGGTTGTTAAAGACTCTCAGATTACAGCAGTGAAGAGGAAATGGATGCAAGTTTTTGCCTTAAATCTTTCCCTCCTTTGTTAACTAATAATAAATAGTTTTTAAAATACTTCTCTTAACATTTTTTTGTGTGTGTGTATGGGAAGTTTCTTTTTCTCTTAGGAGATATAAAATTAGTTACCATACACCCCATCTCATATGTATTTTTAATAGATGAGTTCACTCTTCTGCCTTCTGGCAGGAAAGAATCACATAGAAAATGAAAAACAACAGAACCTGTCGCCCAAATCCATCTATCAGACGTTAACACCATTTTCAATTACCTTTAGTTTGTGATGTTTCACTTTTTTCCTCATTCTGACATCTGTTTCTGTGGGGTTTGTATAAAAATATCTGCTCCTTCTTGATATCTTTTAACAGTGAGGTTTTCAACCAGTTCTTTCAAGGCTTTTGATGATTGCAGACTGACAGCTAACTGAAAAGTAAACCAAGCTAAAATAGTTACACCAGGCTCTGCCTATGTCATTAGGAGTCCCTGCACTAAATGACAGAGCTTCTGAATATCAAACAAGGTTGCAAGACTTCTCAAAAATCAGTCTGCACTAATCAAATCAGGCAAGATACTAGCTGTGGACCACTTAAATTGCTAAGTAATGAAACTCCAATTGTAATTCAGCTCTGTTCTCAGTTATGAGCTGATGACTAAAACTCTGCTAATAATGACTATGTTGCAACATGTATTTGGGAACACAAAATCGACTTAAAAGACCAAATTTTATGGTTGGTTGTGCTAAACTATCTTTGTCAGTGCAGTGAGGCTGCAGTTGTATAAACACATTCTGGCTTTTCAGTTAGGAAAGGAACAGTGTATACAGACATCCATAGCTGGGTGAACTGCTGTGCCTGAATGCACCATGTCCTGGACAGCAGATGTGGTTTTGGGCACTCAACTGGGCAAGAGCTACCATTGCACCATGCCTTTTGGTTGTGCAGATGCCATACCAGCTCCAAAATGAAAATGCTGGCTGGAGCAAAGTATCATGGGGCATGTAGTCCAGATTGCAACATAAGAGGCTTCCTGTTCCAGTTGCTGCTTTTGGTTTCCAGATTTGGGGTGCTGGGCTGGCTGCAAGTTGGGAGGAAGCGGGGCAGGTCTCTTGCTGCTGCTGCTTCTGCCTTTTGCTGCACTTTTCTGCAAATAGGCTAAGGTCACTGTGCATCTTATCATCTCAGTAAACTCTCTTTACCTCAATGCAGGGTTGGGTTTTTTATTGGTTGCTTTCACTTCTGTCTGTGTGTAGAGAAGCAGGGCTTGTCAGAGTGGTCTGTGCTGATCCAGGATCACAGAAAACACCATAATCCAGGACCAGGTATCTGATGAATGAACTCTCGTTCGGAACCTTGCAGCAGTTACCAGAACCCACGTTTGTAAGGCACCGCCAGCTTTTGGCTTCAGGATTCTTTCTCTTCACATACCATATAAAACAACTTGAGTTTGTTGGTTTAGGAGTTTCAGGACTCTTTCAACTCAACAGTCTGTTCTTTGCAGGACTGCTTCCTTGACACAAAAAGTAAAAGGCATGCTCTGAAACCTCTCCCGTAGTGCAGGGACTATTATTCCTGACTCCACTGAAGAGTAGCTGGTAAAATCCTATGGGGGCAAGCTCTGTTTCATAACTTATTGATCAAGTCATGTCATAGATTTTAACAGAACTGCATTAATAAGAAGGCAGTAAATGAGCTAAGAAATGAACCCCATGGCCCAGAGCTGCCCTGTGCTCCTTCCATCAGCGACAATAAGTTAATCTGTTACCACAACCTCTGAGCTTCTCACAATGTTCCTGGAAAGCAGGGAAATCCTGCTGATCCCTGTTATAGATGAGGAACCAACATCTTAACTTCTAGTGATGCAGAAAAACACATGGATCTCCACAGCTGTCTGCTATGCTGGTCTGTTTAGGCTGGTAAATATCCTTAAATATATTCTTCCCTCATGTAGGAAACGGAGTCATAATCTTTTCCTTCCTCATAGCCTTTTAGCCTGTAATTGAGTATAGGGATCAGCCTAAGGCAGTGGGGTCACAGTGGAAGTGAAGGGAACATGCAGGACCAAAGCTGCAGATACCTGTTCAGAAAACAGCTATACTACCACTTTGGGTTACTCTCACTGGTACATGCACTTGACCAACAATTTGAAGAGGTCATTCTTTTTATTTTTTCCCCTCTCCTTTTAGTTTTTTTCCTTTTGATTTTTTCACCTTGAGCATTTGCAGCACTGGAGCGTGTAGCTTCCAGCCACCATGTTAGAGGGGAGTGTGTGTGCGTTTGTGGAGAAGGATGATGACACAGTTAAGACCTTGCCATCTGTTAGTCCTCCCCAGTGTTCATGTGGCACAACACTTTTCTGTCTGGAGCTACCCATCTTAGCTCTGCAGCATATCCTAAGGGCTGAATGTGGTGCCCTTGAGTACAGGACATGCAGTCAAGCAAGTCCTGGATGCTCACTACACTGAGCACACGTGCACAGAGATGAATGAAGTCACAGTTTGGTCCCAGCTATACTCTGCAAGTTCAGGGTGTTGGTCTCTAGCATATGACTGACAATTGAAAGGACTAACTGTAAGATACTTAAACCCCACATCATCATATATCGCATCATGCCAAAAAATCAGAGTACTCCAAGCCTTCCTGCTGGTGCATAGTTGTCTTTCTGCTTGCTCATGTTACACAACACATCACTGAAACAAAGACAGACCAAACATGAACTAATGTGCCAAAGAAACTGGCAGCAGCACAAGTATAGGTCAAAGCTATCTATCTCCTTCCTTCCCCAGAAATCAAGAGTGGAGTGTGGGAAAGAGCAAACCCATTCTTCTTCTGTAAAAGTTTTTAATTCCTTTGCTGGAACATGTCGAGTAAAGGAGTTCTTGGCATCAGATGCCTATTTTACAGGTGTGGCTATTTGTGTGAGTGTATGGAGGAGAGGGAGATGTCATTCTCAGTAAGAGTGGCTATAGAACAAGACTCCTATTTCGCAAAGTCCAAAACTTTGAGGATTTTGTTCAGTGATTTCGCTATACACACAAGGAACTGTTGGTTTCTGTCAATGTGCTGGTTAGGACTATTCAACAACTCACAACTGGGCGAGCACGATTGTTTCAGCCTGCTTTGCATTCCTTATGTAAGCTGCTTGTAAACTTGCAAATTCTGATTAAATTAACCTGACTTTCCAGAATTTAAGCAAAAGGAACTGACTGTTAACACATAGGCCCTCCTATTTGTGACTCTTTTATATTCAGATGTTTTTCAGAGTGTAAAATCACCTTCCTTCTTCCTGAAGATCAGAGGCATCAAGTTGTTATACAGATCATAATGTCGTGGCTGTTAATTCCATCAGAGAAACTCTGTACTGTCTTTCCCTGTTGCAAATAATTTTGATATGGTGGTGGGATTGTTCATAAACCTGAACTTCAGGTAATGGGGACATTTTCCTTTACAAGGCAATGCACATACCTTTTGTCATCTGTGGAGGAGACAGGCAGCCCCCAAAGGGAGCTTGGGGCACCCTGCAACTCTGTCCCACTGTCAGGGCAAAGCAATCCTGTTCTGTTGGCTAGAGGACACCTAGGGAAGGCAAGTCCTCGGAGCACATGCAGTGCCACCCCCCTGGCCCACACAAACACACATTCACACTAGGGCATTCCTTTGTTTCTCCTAATTAATCTGTTTACAGTCCTGTTGGGGCTAGGATAGTCATGCTTAGCAACATAGGAATTACTTTTATGATTGCATAAAAAATACTACACACCTTTTGGGAGGAGGTGAGGAGGTACAAGTTTATCATCCTTCCTTCTATGAGGGCTATTACTATATCAATCTACTTTGCTCTTCTTGGGAGAGAACTAGAACCAAGACATGATTCCCTCCAAAAAATTGACCCCGTGAGGCTGCACTCAATTCAAGCCATTTTCACTAGAAATCCTCCTCATTTCAATGTGATAGCAACCAATCCAGTCAAACCTTTCCCTCTCCAGGTCTAATGATAAAAATAGCCCATGGGATTAATAAACTCAAGTTCAAGTGCATGATCTATGTCTAATATTTTCCTGCTAGAATCTGAATGTGGTCTGTAAGGTAACATCGCTTTCTCTCAAGGTATAGAATTGAGGTGAAGAGAAATGATTTCTCCATACACCATGCAAAAGGATTGCTCGCTAATATTACCTGTGTAATAGAGCATCACCAAAATCACCAGAAGTTCTGCTGTGGAACTCATCAGACAATAAGATCCTTCCTCTGACATATGGTTATATTGCTGCATAGACAGCATCTACTTCTGTCTGCTTAAACACAACCAGGCCTAAGCAGATATTTGGGAAAGTATCTGTAGGAAGAATGCTGGTCTTGTGCATGAGAAATGAGTGTCTGATGCAAGAAATGGGTGGAGTTTTCTGTTCTTTCACAAGCTTCTGGTGTGAACTGATGCTGCTGTCTTAAACTCTGCTACTTCTGTTTTTCTACATCAGTAATTGGGATTGGTGCACTCTCAGTATCACTTTCCCATTAGTTCTATCATGAAAATCTTTGATCCTTTGGTCTTCTTTTTGACCATTGATCTTCTTCTTTAGACTTCTGGAGCAATGGTAGGAGGCTGAAGTAGAAGCTAAAATCCTAGGAGACTTTTCACAGGGCTTTCCTTTTTCTTTATTTCTTTTTTTTTTTGTTCTTTTTAAATAAAAGTGTATTTTTCATGATCAGTGCAGTGTAAGCACAACTGAGGCCAAGGCAGCTTCATTATATCATGCAATGACTTCAATAAAATTCAGTTCTACAGTTCTTCATATGGCTGCTCCTGTTACATTTTTAATAACACAGGTTTTGTCTTAATTTATGAAGTATTTGTAGGCACCTGGCTTGTGACTGCTTCAGAAAATGCCACTCTTTTTTAGTTATCTGCAAAACCTTGAATGGTTCTTGGGCCTTCCAGCTCCTTCTTCAAACATTTTTGTAGTGAATGGAGCTTGAAGGTCCCCTAGTTTGCAAAGCTGGAAAGCTTGAAGCCTGAGAACTGGCATGAAACTGGCAAGAACTGATAGGAAAACAATGCAAATATTCCTGGAAGTGCTTTCTCAAAGCATTATACCTTCAATGAATTAGTGTTTTTGGCAACAGCAAGGCTGAGCCTTGCAAGCTAACGTTGAAGTGTTCCCAAGCTTTCAGTATGTCTTCATTCTCAGGCTGGCTGTTGGACCAAAGTCTCAGGCTCTCATGATTGACCTGTTATTCATACCTGACTTGGATTTTTTTTCCATGAATAAACCAGATTTCACTACCTGATTTGTAAACCCTAGTGGTTAGGCTCTCTACACTCTCATGAACTTAACAGCCATAAGGATGACTCAGTAAACTTAATCCTTCATCCACTGACACGGACGACAAAAGCTACTTTGACCACAAATATGAAGCACAAGGCTGGAGAGATGCCACTGCCCACTGTGAATAAAAAGGAAATACTTTTGATGGAAGAGTCATTCTTGAATATTTATCTTGCTATTGACTTTGACAAATGAAGTGCACTGAGCTTTCCATTGTCATACTCAATCTGTGTGAAAGGTTAGCTTTTAAAATGGTCCTGCTTTCCCCCTTGTTACACATTAAACTCTCACCTCTTTTATGTTTTAAGTCATGCATGCCTTCACTGTGAGGACAGGATAGTTTCAAAGCAAAGAAACTGTTCATTTTATACCACATCATCTACTCCAGTCCTTTCCAAAAGCTGAAACATGATGACTCAAAGATAAATTATTTCCAGAATGCTACCTCCTACATTTTTTGAAATTTTAAAGTAGTGTGCTTTGGAGCACAGTAGTCTGTGTTTTCTCCACACCCAATGCAGACTCAAATATGGTCTGAGCAACTGACCACTTCTCTTGTTCCCCCTCATTTAAAAAACTAACATTTTTCTCCCTCCCTCTCTGTCTGCTCACCACTGTGTCATTCTCTTGCAACAACCATATTTGAATAACCTGAGTCTGGTGAAAAAGCTTTTTGAGGTCAATGGAAATATACCCCAGTATTTTACAGACTGTGGATCAGACATATCCTTTGAAACCTTCAAGGAAGTGGTGAGAGTTTCTTCTCTTTTCCCCCCTTCTGTTTTTTCCCCATTTCTACTCCCCTTTTTTCCTTCTCTTCATTTTCCTTCTCCTTCTCCTTCTCCTTCTCCTTCTCCTTCTCCTTCTCCTTCTCCTTCTCCTTCTCCTTCTTCTTCTCCTTCTCCTTTTTCTCCTTTTCCTCTTCCCTTCCCTTTTAACTTCCCTGATAGAATGTGGTGATGCATTGTGGCTGAAACTCCTTCACTGGGAAACAGCATGTATCCCCAAGACCTGAAATCCAATCCAACTTCCTGCCCTACCCACTTCAAAACAGAGTGTAAACTCGTTTGTTTTTTGTCTCTCAGGTGTGTACACAAACTGTGAGGCTTTCCTGACATGCATCTTTCTCAGGCCTCTTTCAGGACTTTTATGATTTTATTTAAATAAACATTTGTTGCACTACAGAAATTATCCAGTGGTTAGAGCACTCACCTGTACTGGATGAGAATGAAGTCGAAGTTCTTGCTTTGAACTAGGTGTAGTAAGACCCTGAACCTGGAAATTCCACATCAGAGGCAAATGTTCTCACCACTGAAATGCTGTGAGTGATTTACTGTTTTATTTATGCATGAAAGATTTTTAAGCCTGCCATGTCCCTACTGCAGAACAGAAAAATCTTCTACAAGCACATCCATGTGCTTTTAATGACTAAAGATCATCTAGTCCAACCCTCAGCAGTGAGTAGGGACATGCCCTACCAGACAGGTTGCTCAGAGTCCCATCAGGCCTGACCTTAAATGTCAGGGATGAAGCCTCAACCACTTCCCTGGCCCAACTGTCCCAGTGTTCATAGTAAAGAACTTCATGTTAATGTCCAGTCTAAATTCACCTTTCTGTACTTCAAAGCCATTTTCCCTTATCCTATTGCTATATGCCTCTGTAAACAGTTTCTCCCCAGCTTTCCTGTAGGCCCTGCTGAGGTACTGGAAGGCTGCTATAAGGCCTTCCCAGAGCCTTCTCTTCTCCAGGCTGAATAACCTCAACTCTCTCAGCTGATCTTTGTAGGAAAAGTCCTCCAGCCCTCCGGAGAGGTGCTTCAGGTCTTCATCTTCTACAAAGACACTGGAGATAAAACAGCAGATACCATTTGAGAATGAACTTCCCCTTTATTATCAATAGAATAAATAACCCAAAACTTCCTGGTGGAAGTCTGGCTGCAGTGACTGGCAGTAATTACACAACTTCTGAAAGATGAGAGAACCTCTTGAATCCCATTAGCATCAACTGCATCTAAGCCAACCACATCCTGCAACCAAAGAACTCAGGCAAGCATTGAAACACAAATGCTTCAGCAGGGTGATATCCTTGCTCAGCCTTCCCATAGCTCATGTCTGGAATCACAGAATCAATTGGGGTTGGAAGGGACCACAAGGATCATCTAGTTCCAACCCCCCTGCCATGCCCAGGGACACCCTACCCTAGAGCAGGCTGCCCACAGCCTCATCCAGCCTGGCCTTAAACACCTCCAGGGATGGGGCCTCAACCACCTCCCTGGGCAACCCATTCCAGGCTCTCACCTCTCTCATGCTGAACAACTTCCTCCTCACATCCACTCTGAATCTCCTCACCTCCAGCTTTGCTCCACTCCCTCTAGTCCTGTCACTCCCTGATAGCCTAAAAAGTCCCTCCCCAGCATTTTTGTAGGCCAAATTGCAATACTGGAAGGCCACAGCAAGGTCACCTCAGAGCCTCTTCTTCTCCAGACTGAACAGGTCCAACTCTTTCAGTCTGTCCTCATAGTGGAGAATCACATCACTGCTCCTTGAGTGTGAAGCAGAGAGTGGTTTTGTTCATGACAGAACCTACCTGTGTAACATCTCCAAATCCCTTGAAAAAGAGGCATTACACTTTTCTATAAACAGTGCCTGCTCACTTGTACTTCACTGCCATCAAATAAAAAGTTAACGCACCCCAATGATGTTGTGCCTGATCTTTTACAAAGATCACCTACTGCAGGTGAGTGGGCAGCTAAAATGCAGATGATAATCGGTGCTTCATGTTTCCTGTTGTTCAGGAAAGTCTGTTGGAAGATTTAATTTCAGTATGTCACATTTTAATGACATTATAATCCTTTTTTAGCTGATTTTCTGGTATATAACCTCTCTGCTCACAACTCAGAGCTTGAACTGCATCTGGTCTTTGTCAGTCCTTGTTTTCAGTCCAGTTTCACTGAACTTCACTGTGCTTTTAACTTCTCACATCTTTGTGTTTTGTTTATTGCAAGGGACTACAAGAGGAATGATGCTGGGATCTTTGTGGGTTTTGTCTACTTTTCAGTGTCTAATTGTGCCATATGCTTTAGTTTTCTTTGGTTACAGATCTTCAATTTCACCTTGCTAAGAACCTCTTTGAGCACATAATATGATAATCGCAAATTGCTCTCTATGAATAGAATAGAATAGAATAGAATCAACCAGGTTGGAAGAGACCTCTAAGATCATCCAGCCCAACCTATCACCCAGCCCTATCCAGTCAACTAGACCATAGCACTGAGTGCCTCATCCAGTCTTTTCTTGAACACCTCCAGGGACAGCAGTCAAAAAAGAGCCCTGCATTGTGTCCTCACCAAAGCTGGCATTTAGCCTGTGCAGAAGACAACTGCAGTTCACATACTGCCCAGCTTTGAGTCAGAGCTGGGAAAGAAATATAGAGTTTAGACTTTGGAAGAAGGCTGCCTTTTCTCCCCCTCATGGTTGTGTCTCAGTGCTGACATCTACTGCACATTGGCAGATTTGTTAAAATTCAGGTGAAAATGGGGGTCACAGTGGGATGTGAGGGTTGAGGTCCAGAGCTCTACCATCTCATGTCACCCTAAGCAAATCTGTCCCATGATGGAGGGAGAAGAATGGGAAAAGGAGGTTGTGGCCTGCCCCCTCTTCCTTGAACAGTGCATCGCTGGTTGCAAACTGGCTCGCATACTGAAGTGTCATAGTTCTACTGAAGCAAGCAGAGCTATGCTGCTTTATGCCCATGAAGTCTGTATCTCCAAAGTAAACATTTCTAGTTGGTAAGAACTTGTTTACCTCTGTGCATCTGAGGGTAGTGGCCTCAGAATCAAAGCTGTTGTCATGTAATCTCCCACAGACCAACTTGAAACAGTAAACCCCATTGCATGTGCAGTAAGAAGACACAAAGAGAAACATTTTCCACCTCTGATCCCAGTTGATTTAGGGCAACTGGGTAATTCAGCTTTCTTTATGTGTGGAACTAGCCTTGAAACAGTTCTCTTGCTTTGGACAACCTTTTGGTAAGTTGACAAGTGAAGAGGAAAAGTTGGTCACAGCAATAAACTTAAAATAATACTCCTCCAACAAGGGCATCATGCTGCATGTATCTGCTCACCCCAAACCACATCACATGCATTCAGATGTGTGTAAGAAGGAAAGAATACCTATAAACAGCATCATTTGTGTAGGCTGGTTCCCCTGATGGCTTCGGGCCTGACTCTTATGTTAGTTACTCTGGTAAAACTCAACAGTATGTGAACAACAATGGTGTGACAGATCTTGTGTGAGAGAGAGGAGAATTAGACCACGCTGTGGCTTAATTCCAGCTGGAGAGAGCAAAATTGGATAAAAGTGAAGCTTGTGAATTAATAAAAGGTCAGCTTAATAACTGAAATAAAATAATAATAGTAACTATAAAAACCCCAAATGATAATAGTAATGAGAAGGAAGATAAAAAAAAAGGAGAGAAATGAAATCCAAGTGATGCACAGTGCTCACCAGCTGTTGCCCAATCAGTCCTTGAGCAGTGATTGGCATCTCCTGGCCAGCTCCCTCCGGTTCATGTACTGATAGTTTTTGTTAAGCAGTTCTCATCTTAAGTCAAGAATTTTTTTCAGCTTCCCACACATTGCCAGTGAGGTGGCCCTCAAGAAGATGTGAGGGATCACAGCCTGGCCAGCTGACCTTGAACTAGTCCAAGGGATATTCCACACCATAGAATATCATTCTCACTATATGAACTGATGGAAGTTCTCATATTAAATCCAAAATATATCATTATACCAATAACTAGGAATAGAATAGAATAGAATAGAATAGAATAGAATAGAATAGAATAGAATAGAATCAACTAGGTTGGAAGAGATCTCCAAGATCATCCAGTCCAACCCACCACCCAGCCCTGCCCAGTCAACTAGACCATAGCACCAAGTGCCTCATCCAGGCTTTTCTTGAACACCTCCAGGGATGGTGACTCCACCACCTCCCTGGGCAGCCCATTCCAATGCCAATCACTCTCTCTGGCAAGAACTTCCTCCTACCATCCAGCCTATACTACCCCTGGCACAACTTGAGACTGTCTCCCCTTGTTCTGTTGCTGCTTGCCTGGCAGAAGAGACCAACCTCCCCTGGCTACAGCCTCCCTTCAGGTAGTTGTAGACAGCAATGAGGTCACCCCTGAGCCTCCTCTTCTCCAGGCTAAACAACCCCAGCTCCCTCAGCCTCTCCTCATAGGGTTTGTGTTCCAGGCCCTTCATCAGCCCAAAACTGTCTCAAAGGAAACCAAGACAGGTTATTGAAGGTCTGATTACTCAAACTACGTGTAATGTAAAAGTTTGTATTCCTGTCTTAATGACAGGAAACTAAAATGTAGGCACTTCTGTGGTTCAGGAAGTGCAAAGCTCAGAAAAAGCATCAGAAAATACACACAGGAAGGATGGCTGAAGTGTGTTCAAAGCGTGTTGGTAGAAAACAGATCTTTTTATTCTTTGCCACCCTTTTTACTAAATGAACTGGGAGGAGGAGCATGGGACACAGCGGCAGAGGGGGCCTCATTACCAACCTTGTTAACTCTTGTTTATCATAATTTAAACCAAGGGGATCTCCTTGTCACGCTGGATGATTTTCTGACGTTGAAGATGTCAGTGACTGCCAAGATTCATCAGTTTAACATTATTATTTGGGGACTTTGGGAAATTCTGCCTATTTGCTAGAAATAAATATTTATGGAAGAAACAGAAAAGCCAACCTGTGTCCCCCCTTTAATAGAGCACCTACAGACTCCTGAAAACATCCCACTAGAATAGAATAGAATCAATCAGGTTGGAAGACACCTCCAAGATCATCCAGTCCAACCTAGCACCCAGACCTATCCAATCAACTAGACCATGGCACTAAGTGCCTCACCCAGGCTTTTCTTGAACACCTCCAGGGACAGAGACTCCACCACCTCCCTGGGCAGCCCATTCCAATGCCAATCACTCTCTCTGGCAAGAACTTCCTCCTAACATCCAGCCTATACTTCCCTCGGCACAACTTGAGACTGTGTCCCCTTGTTCTGTTGTTGGTTGCCTGGGAGAAGAGACCAACCCCCCCTGGCTACAGCCTCCCTTCAGGTAGTTGTAGACAGCAATGAGGTCTGCCCTGAGCCTCCTCTTCTCCAGGCTAAACAACCCCAGCTCCCTCAGCCTCTCCTCATAGGGTTTGTGTTCCAGGCCCCTCACCAGCCTTGTTGCCCTCCTCTGGACACGTTCTTTAGAAAAGGGACTGTTTCTCCACAAGAAGAAAATGCCTACTTTAGGAAAGAAGTGCCACAGTACTGTGGTCATAAAGACACTGATTTATTAACTCCATATTTTCAGATGCTTTTACCACATCAACAAAGACATTATTTGGAGCAATATTGCTCAGTCAGTCAGAAGGTGAATTTTCTTCCTGTGAAAAGTACTGTGGTATGCTGTTGGATATTTACATTGATCTGGAAGGGCACCAGGTTGTAGGGAGGAAGAACTGCTTTAAAGGAGATGTGAAAAGATACCTTTTTAAAAGTACATTTTTAAAAATACAAATATGTTTTCCAGTACTTTCTGTGCTGGGAACAATTATGAGAACTGTAGAGCTGTGAGAAAAATTGCAGTTGTTCAAATGTTTTAATAGGATGGGATTTTCTTTCTTGGTTTTGTTTGTTTGTAAGTCTAACTTTCAGACATTGAGCTGTACAATATATGCTTCTATAGTACTTAGCGCAACACGTCCTCATCTTGCCATGAACACCCAGCCACTGGTGTGCTAACATAATATAGATCTTCTTTAAAGTCCTACCATAGAATTTAATGGGGAAGTTTATCTCTGCTGTGGAGTTTAATGAGTGAACTCAGAAAAAATGCCAAGTTGTTATAATTCTCTATTACAATCCCTTATGGGTTATGTCATTTTACCAGGTACTGTTTTATTTCTTGTTTTAACTATTAATTTAACTATAGGTTAAGTCTATTGGGCTTCTCTGTGAGGTGGATCATTTGACATTTCAGCAGTAACATCAAAAGGTTCGTAGGAAAATTCATCAATGTGAACTTGTCAGTTTCAGGAAATTTCAGCCAACCAAATGATGAGTTTCAAAGACATCAGTGGGTTACGCAGAGCCAGCAGTTTACCCTGGTTTTGATACCTGAATGTCTAATTTCTTTCAGTATGAAGCTCTAGAGAAACTTTAGAAATGTGACCTCATGCAAATAAAAATCTAAGAATGTTTTCATTATGTCCTGTGAACTGAAACTGCTGAGTTTCACATCTCTCTAGATTTTAAGCTACTAAACAGGGGAATTTTCCTGAGTTAGTAATTAAGAAAACTGCCAGTTTTTAAACCTCAAAACTCTGGCACTGATTTTAGAACAAAAAGCCAGGAGAACTACAGAATGGAAAAGCCCCCCCCCAACAGGGTCTTTTTCCCCCTCAGACCAGACACAACCAGAATGCTCTGGAAACCCTTTTGTAGTGTTTTGTCTTCAAGGAGTAGTTAACTAAAAATGTTCTAGGGCCTTTTAGTCTCATAGTGAAGAGTGTGCACTGTACACATTTAATTATGTTGTTTAGCTGCTCTCCTTTTTATTTTTAAGGGGCACAGGGTATTAGTGAGGCATGAGTAAATCTGTCAGGATTGCCCAGATTGTGGCAAAGGCAGTTATCCTGGGGCCTCAGCTGCTACCACAAACTCATGACCTTCTTTCCCCTCAAATCACTACACTTTCTGGAATCCTTAGCCACTAGGCATAAGCATTAAGAGGCAGTTAAGAACAAGTCAAAATCCTGTTTACCACCTGAGTTAATTCTGATAGAAGTTCAGGCATTCTGCTCTCTGGGAATTCCAGTGCATCAGTACTTCTGTTACAAATTAGGGTAAAACAAAACAGAAAATGGAATGAAGTATGGCGAAACAGCACTTCAATACCACTTAGATAACCATCAAAGCTTTGTTGGAGGAGACTCTGAAAATCACCTGCCCACCTTCTGCTTGAAGCAGGACAGTCACCAGCACAAGAGCAGGTCATTTGCAGATTTGCAGCTCTCTATCATGTGGTCTGAGATGACCCATAAGAAATGTAGTTTGTATACATCATATTTTAGTTTTCCTTTCTTGGGTCCTTCCATGACTGCGGGCTTCTGGACAGTGGAAAGATTCAACCCAGTAAGAATGATCATCCTAAATGGGGCAATAGGAACTGTAACCTAATTGATCTCAAGTGCAGGAACAAGAGAACAAAATGTGTCCTGTCCCAAATGTTTCAATTTGCTTGGCAGATGTCCCTCACAGACCTTTTTTTCCTTACTTTTTCAAGGATGATGTTTGCTGATGAAACTATTTTCCACACCAAATTCTGTGCTGCATTGGCTGAAAGGTCAGCGTTACTGCTGAACAATGCTTCTTCAAAACGAAAACCTTAAGAAACATTAATCTTAACACAGATTAACTAAAAAATAACTGGGGAGGGAAATGCGAAAAAATAAATCAGGAGAGCAAGTAACATATTGAAAGTTAGCAAACAGTCAAGGACAAAGGAGTTTTGACTTCTACTCATGAACGTTTAACTGATCACCAAGACCATTTGCTATTTTTGTCTATACTTAACGTGGGAAAATTCCTTGGAAGTACATGACTGTGGGCAGGGCCTTGCTTGGCCAGGTAGATCAAGCTTACCTTCCTTTCCACTTTTACTTGCTACCCTAGCTGTGCTGTCCCACAGTTTCCCGTGTGAAGAGCTGTTTCAGATCCTTGTTTTATAATCTGAGAAGTGAAACCTCCATCACCTGACCCAGATACCTTGTGTAAATTCTGCTGCTGAGATTGAGAAACAAAACCAGGAGGAGCATATGATGATACTCTCTTCTGGTATGTGTGTACTAGAACAGTCCTTCTCATTGTTCTTTGCTCCACTTCCCCACTCTTTCCTTTCATGATACATTAGTCACAAACCATGAGTGAGAGAAATTTCCATGATGTGGTACTTCAGTCATCTCACACTAAGGGGAATGTGAAAATAGCTCCAGTTTGCAGCACCTGTTGCTTCAAACACACAATGCAACTTATTGAATAGCATTCTTTCCCTTTCTCTTTTGTTTGGCTGAGTTATAAACTAATGAGTGTAAGACTGCCAGCAGAAGCACTGACACAATCTTCCCACTTCATAGGCTTAAGAGGTAGAAAAGAATTGTTTGATGACATTAATTAGTAGTCACAGAATTTTGAAAACAGACACTGCATATAGGGCGATGAAGCTGGTGAGGGGCCTGGAGCACAGCCCTGTGAGGAGAGGCTGAGGGAGCTGGGGTTGTTTAGCCTGGAGAAGAGGAGGCTCAGGGGTGACCTCATTGCTCTCTACAACTACCTGAAGGGAGGCTGTAGCCAGGGGGGGTTGGTCTCTTCTGCCAGGCAAGCAGCAACAGAACAAGGGGACACAGTCTCAAGTTGTGCCAGGGCAGGTATAGGCTGGATGTTAGGAGGAAGTTCTTGCCAGAGAGAATGATTGTCATTGGAATTGGCTGTCCAGAGAGGTGGTGGAGTTGCTATCCCTGGAGGCATTCAAAAAAAGCCTGGATGAGGCACTTAGTGACATGGTCTAGTTGACTGGGCAGGGCTGGATTCTGGTTGGACTGGATGATCTTGGAGATCTCTTTCAAGCTGGTTGATTCTATGATTCTATGGTCATAGCCTTTTTCAGGCCATTTTTGCATAACGATGCTTACAACACTTTTGGGCTGTAAGTTTACGTTTCAGACTCTGCATTCCCCATTTCTTCCACAATTCCATGGGAACTCATTTTCCTATTTGTTTTTTTTGTGGTCCCACCACTCTGTGAAATGAGTACAACTCCTTACTGACTGAGAAGCTCTGAAGAGTTGTTGAAATCAATAGTTTTGAGCATCACCAGTGGTAGCCCTGATGTTGAGGGGAAACTGTTCTGTCACTCATGCTCAAGGAAAGGGAAGAAAGATAAAGAGGCTGCTGGTAGGAACTGTTGGAAGTCCATGGCCATGTTGTAGAAGGGAAGAGTGTTTTTCTGCAGATTTATTCATGCCCTTGAGCATGAAATACCATTTCCAAGAGCAGCTTTGTGAAGCCTTGTATCTTTTCCTCTCTGTTTGGGAGGAACCAGTGCCCTTCTGACCTTGACAAAAGACAGGAAACCAGTGGAGCCAAGGATCTGATTGTCACTCTTTCCTCTCCTCCCTCCCTTGTATTGGAGCATAGAGAAATGACAAAAGGTTGTGCAGCACCCACTAAATTACTATCACTAGTCCTTGGAACCGACACTTGCATCTTCTTATCCTAAGGAACAGATACAGACTTATAATCCAGGCTCAAGGAGAGTAGTAAAGCAGTTTCTCTATGCCAGAGTTTTGAAAGTGGCAGTGCAAGATGAGGCTTTGCAGAGAAAGAAGGCAGTAGCACAAACTATGAAATGCTCAGTCAGCAGAGTGAGATTTTGTAATGGCATACAGATTGATCTGTCACAATCTGATTAGTCCTTGGTGGTTTGTGCTTGTACCTCTTGAGTATATTTCATACATTCCCTTATGGCATTCACTTTCCTAAGGAACAGAAAGAGGCTATGTGATGCTACTGTGGACACACTCATCAGCTCAGCCCTAAAACTGCCAATACAACCATATTCATGTCAGTGCAGACAAGCAATAGTTCCCTGATCAGGAAGACAGTGAAAGATGCTGAAAGAGGGAGAATAATGTTTGGTGCTGTACATCATAGCAGGCTGGGATGGATGGAGTTTTCCACACAGCTGAAAGTACGCATCCACGCATTGCATAGTATAAAAGCATGGGCTATCTGGTGAATGCTGGTAGCTCCTCTGGCTCCCAGCTGAAGATCCACATTTGGCAGTACCAATATACTGCTAGCACACATTGCTGTCCCTTGCTACTCAGTTGTCCCACTGGCTGAGTTTCTGGCTTATATCACCATCACCAACAGAAGATGAGAAGCTTTTCAAGAGTAATTCCAGGTTTTATGCACTTCTGTCTTCGACCTGATGGAAGTTGTAAATCTCATCTGAGGACCTGTTATTCCTGTAACACAAAGACGTGCTTTACATCTGGAGGAAACTTGTTTAATAATTAAAACAGTGTTTTGTTCACTGCTTTCAGAAATGAAGTCTCAAATTGTGCTGGAGGAAGTATAGGCTGGATGTTAGGAAGGAATGGGCTGCCCAGGGAGGTAGTGGAGTCACCATCCCTGGGGGTGCTCAAGAAAAGACTGGATAAGGCACTTAATGCCGTGGTGTAGTTGATTGGCTAGGGCTGGGTGATAGGTTGGACAGCATGATCTTGGAGGTCTCTTTAACCTGGTTGATTCTATGATTCTATGGGATGGGAAACCATGGCAGGTTCCTGGTAAGCCTTTATTCTAACTAGATCTGTACTCCTAAGCATATATGTGGCTTACAGTTCTGTTACTGCCAAGCAAATCTCTTAAATTATGTTTGAAGTTCACTGCTCCCCTGCCCAGCATCATCATTGCAGCAGCTGTGTAATCTTCCAGTATCTGAAGGGAGCCTACAGGAAAGCTGGGGAGGGACTCTTTACACGGTCTAGTAATGTCAGGACGAGGGGGAATGGGTTTAAGCTGGAAGAGGGGAGATTCCAACTGGATATTAGGAGGAAGTTCTTTACAGTGAGGGTGGTAAGGCACTGGAACGAGTTGCCCAGGGAGGTTGTGGATGCTTCCTCCCTGGAGGTGTTTAAGGCCAGGCTGGATGAGGCCTTGAGCAACCTGCTCTAGTAGGAGGTGTCCCTGCCTATGGCAGGGGGTTGGAGCTGGATGATCCTTGAGGTCCCTTCCAACCTAAACCATTCTGTGATTCTGTGATTCTGTACAGTGGGACATAGAGGCACTACTTCTGTTTAGAGCCCACCTGCAAGACAGTGCTGAGCACACAACCTTCCAGCTTTATCTCAAAAGTTTGTGACAGTCTCTGCAGCAGTCAAGAATTGTGGTATTGGGAAAGATTTTGGGTTGGCAGCTTCTCACCCCTTCTTCAGAACACATGATCCTATGTGTCGTGAGTACATGCGTTGTCATTTTACTCTACGCTGGAAGGTTAGTACTTTGAAGCTGGTGGACAAGTCAGGTATCTGCTCCTGCAACACTAAAAATGAACCTGTTAAATTACACCCCTGGTTTTAACCTGTGGATGAAAGCTCAGGAGTTCAACTGCTACTGTTGTCATCACCCTAGATTTCTTGTGTGACTTTGTACAGCTTGTGTAAGCTCTCTGTCTCAGTTTCCTCATCTACTGAACAGGGATACTATCACTTGTCCATCTCTGAGTGGTGTTGAGAGAAAAATGTGCTCTGCATGACAGAATATGGCAGTAACCATCCTATGGGGGATTGCAGGCGAATAATGGCAAATTCTTCTCTGAAAATACTAGCTCAAACTCTTCTCCTCTAATTTGAAACCTTGCTTTAAAAGTGTCACTTTTGATATCTCCTACATGATTTTCAGGCCAGCTTTATGAACAAGTACCCTTTCTACAACATCTCTGTTAATGGAACTGATGTTTCAGAATCTCCTGTGTGCAATTTGCATTTACTTCTCCCGGAGAAGGGGGAAACCCCTATCACTCTGAAGATGTGTGTATGCAAACTCCATTGTGATGGGCTGGAATTTACTATCTCTGATCGCTGTGCAAGGCTCAAAGGTGAATTTAAACGGTCATCACCTTTATTAACCTTTTGGCTGATGAAGATTTAATTGATCTAAATACTTTGTTCTTGTCTATTTCTGCCTGAGAATGTGAAGCTTATTCTTTCTCTGGGCAGAAAGGAGGGGTTTTATTGGAAGGCTTACTTTTTTCTTGCTCAGTAAAAATGCCTCCAAATTATTTTTCTTTGGAACCTAAGAGTTTCTTTTCGGGCTCTCAGTAGAATCCTCCTCAGTTTTCCAATAACCTTCATGAAATTCTTTCTTTCAGTCACCCATTTAACCATGTGTTTATTTTTCTTGTGATGCCCCATTGTCTTCTTGCAGCTACCGTCTTGACATGCAAGGTCTAACACAACAATTTTTATTGATCTGCCTCTCCTAGTATATCTGGTGACATCTTAGGCTAACCAGATTTCTCCTAATTTGCATTTCATCTGTGTCAGCAAAAAAACCAAAACCAACCTTCCTACCAACACATGCTCTTGTACTCCCTGCTCTGTTCTTTGCTAATGCATATTTTCCATCTCACATGTAATTTACTGCACCTAGTGTTTTGGAAAAACTATCACTGAGCCATAGGAATTACTGAGAGGGAGAAGGTCTTTTGGTTAATGGACTGAACTGAGGATACAGGAGAATTGGGCTCTGTCCTTTACCTGTAATTTTTTTTTATGTGACCTTTGGCAAGTGTTTGGGGCAGAGAACACGTAATTTGTGATCTGTTTGTACAGTGCCTGTTTCAGTAGACTTGGTGGCCTCAGCAAAGGCCCATTACAGTAAAATAGCCAACAGAAACATCCAGAGGTGCAGCTAATTAGAGGCCTGGTTACTAGTAATGCCACAAGAAAACATATAGTTGTGGCTTTTTAAGCAGGGATCAGGTGCCACTAAGTGGTAATCTGAAGCTTCACTTCCTTCAAGGGCAGTGTTGTTTTAGTGAGCAGAGAGGAGAAGGAAGCTTAAGAAAGAAATGGCCTTTATCACACAGATCAGCGCCCTGGATCCTGTGAGCAGGAGCAGACCAGCACGTCTGTGCAATGATGCTATCTATGGGATGGGATAGCAAGACAAACAGCTTATGGTATTAACTGGAGTTAACTGGAGGTGGGATTGTCCCAAACCTAAGAATTCTCTTTCAAAAACATAGAGGGCAAAAAGGAAAGGAAAAAAAAAGGACTAAAAAGCTTCATTTTCCTGAAGATAAGAACCCAGACTAGGCATAAACATTAATTGGGGCATTCGGCTGTGAAAGCAGATTCAGAGGTTCAGGTGTCATCTTAGCTTGATTTGAAGAAAGGATACAAAGTGTGGTCTTCTCTGACTCAAGTGCCCTAAGCACTGGCCTGCCACTTAACATCAGTCTTTTCCTTCCTTTCTCACTTTTCCTCCTTCACTTGAACAGAAACTGTGAAAATGTTTGGTTTAACCCCAGACAGTGTTTAGATCAAGTCTATTCTGCTGTATTGCTTCAGGGTCAAGAAGGCCTCTGCTCTTGGCACAGGAATGTCCATGTTTTGACTCACTGCTCATTGAGTCATAGTCAGACTCTGTGTCAAATGGTGATAACTGTGAAACCCTCTTGCTGTACCTGTGCTGTTGATGTGGAGGGTCAGTACAGGTAGCACAGGCATGTGAAAACCTCTTAGGCTAATTAAAAAAGAATGAGACATTTCACCCTGTTAGTAGAGATCGTCATGATGAAGTTCAGGTACGTCTCAATCAGATCTGCAGTACCTCATCTCCCTGAATCCAAAGGTATATATTCTAGGGTATGAATGCAAAATATGCTGTTCTTACCCTAAACCACCTGTCCAAATTGGATATGACACAGTAACAACTGGAAAGGCACAGTTTTGAAAGTCAGATTCTGACGTTCCTGTGATATTTCACTATCAGTCAAAAAAGCACTCCAAATGAGGCCTACAAGGGAAAAAAGTCTGAAAAAAGGAAAGCAAGCTTGAGGAGTGGAAGGAAAATGCCAAGCACTAGCAGAGGGATCAAAAAAGTACAAAGTGATGGAACTTTAACCAGACTAGCTGGTATGGAATATCAGCTATTGATGGGGGTACAAAAATAAGTGCAAATCCCATGGCATCAGTAGTGAGAGGTGAAGTTTAGTACCATATAGAAGGTGGCTAGAGTCTGTTAAGGCACTTTGTGTTCAGTCCTGTGGTAGGAAGTGATGATCCTGGCCAGATATTTTGACTAGCCAAAGAGGTTAGATTCTGAGATTTCAGATATGAGAATCTATCAATTCCCAATCTGTCCCTAGTAATCTGTTTCTTTAATTGATCATTACTATCTCAATGAAAAGAGTTCTCTGTTGGGCTTTCCGGTGATTAAGATCCAGTGCTAAAGTTCATCTGTGGAAGGCAGAATCCTTAGTAGATTAGTTTGGTGTGGTCAGCCTGGGCAAGCTCCTTCTGCACATATTTCTGTGCATACAATTGACTCTAAAATGTGTTTATTCATCCAAAACCATTTTCCAAACACATTGATGATTCTTTTGTGCTAGTCATGGTGGTCATTTGTCTCTGTCCTCAGAGAAATGAACATGTCTGTGTCCAGCAGGAGTAGGAAGGTGATTGTCCCCTTATACTCAGCTCTGGTGATGCCACACCTCGAGTATCACAGTATCACAGTATCATCAGGGTTGGAAGAGACCTCAAAGATCATCAAGTCCAACCTTTTACCACAGAGCTCAAGGCTAGACCATGGCACCAAGTGTTCAGTTTTGGGCACCTCAGTACAAGAAGAATGTGGAGGTGCTGGAGCAAGTGCAGGGGAGGGTAACGAAGCTGGTGAAGGGCCTCAAGAATAAATCTTAGGAGAAGCAAGTGAAAGAGCTGAAGCTGTTAAGTTTGAAAAAGAGAAGGCTGAGGGGAGACCTCGTTGCTGTCTACAACTACCTGAAAGGACGTTGTGGAAAGGTTGGTGCTGGTCTCTTCTTACAGGTAAATAGTGGTAGAACAAGAGGCAATGACCTCAAGCTGCAACTGGGTAGGTTTAGACTGGACATTAGGAAAAAAACAAAAATCACAGAAGGAGTCAGAATGGTCAGGCATCAGAATGGGCTGTCCAAGGACGTGGTTGAGTCACCAACCCTGGGTATGTTTAAAAGTCATTTGGATGTGGTGCTTGGGGATATGATTTAGGGTGACCCTTGTCGAGTAGGGTTAATGGTTGGACTTAGTGATCCTGAGGGTCTTTTCCAGGCTGAATGTTTCTGTGATTCTGTGACAACCACTGAGGTTGTGCGCCCCATTTTCAGAAAGAATCATCGAATCAGCCAGGTTGGAAGAGACCTCCAAGATCATCCAGTCCAACCTAGCACCCAGCCCTGACCAATCAACTAGACCATGGAACTGTCATCCAGTCTTTCCTTGAACACCCCCGGGGACGTGTTCAAGACTGGATGAGCAAAAGCAGCTTTGTGCTGCTCAACAGTGACACCACCTGACTGGCACATGGAATTAAGGGGCGATGGCAGGCTGAGAGGGGAGCAGGCTTTGCTGAAAGGGACCTGTTCTCCTAGAGGAGGCAAGGATTCAAACTGCAAAAAGTATGAATGTGCTGCAGGGGAATACAGTTTTATATGTATTTCAACTCTGCTGTGGAAGACCAGTGTGTCTCTCTCAGCATTTTCTCACTGAGTCTTCCAAGAAGGAGTACCACATCTCCCAAAACAAAACCTAATTTTACTTTAAAGACTTCTGAAATCTTTGTAGGAGTCATTGGTATGCTTACAGTCATTACTAACATTGACATAAGTCTAAACTGATCTTCTGTTACGGACAAGGCCTCACATCAGAGAGCTCCAAGATGGTGGAATGAAGGTCAGATAGCCAAAATTCTGAGGCTGTAATGTGCAGCACAGCAATAAGGGCACATAAATTAAATTACTCACAGAGAGGATCGGTCAAGTAGATTTAGACACATATTTGATAGAGAAGTGATCAGGCCTTAAGTCAACACAATTCTCTTAGCATAGTAGGATTTCTACAGTGTTGAAAATACGTTCCTCTGACCAAAACCAGCTACCTCTAAACTTCTTGTCTAGATTCAATGGAAAGAAATGAGTGCTTCTGTAGCATAATTCATTTAATATGTAAATGTGAGATGACAAAAAAATCATGTTGGATGACTCATGTCCTAGAAGTTCCTATTGTTGTCTTTTGACTACCAAGACAGCTTAGTTTGACTGCATTCAGACTGGATTCATCAGATCTGTAGTGAGAAACGTTGGATGCAGAGTTCCTGAAGCCTGTGTTCGTATACACTTCACAGGTCTTAAACCAAGCTAATTTCTTCCCTTGGCTGTTTGAACCACCACTTGTAATTGGAGAACATGAGATACACTTGCAATCTGAATCTTCTGGTTTTGTTTGGCCAAAAGAAACGCAGATTGTGTGTTCTGAGATCGCTCTGAAGTTCTAAACCAAAATGCAGCAACCGAGGTCTCCAAGTACAAAATTTAGTGTGCTGCAGATGCCATATCACTTTGTCTTGTGCCTAGTGCTTATTTCTGAACCTGCCATCTGACTGATGGACTATGCTGCTCCCTGATCTGAGTGTGCTTTGGGTAAGGTATTTGTTTGCTCACTAAATGCTCACTGATTGGAAGAAGGAGGAGTGATTCCATAAAAATACTTCAAGCAAACACATGAAGGAAATTCATGTCAAGAAAAGTGTGGAATGTTTCACCTTTTTTTTTCCTGGTGTGGCAACAGCTCTGAAATAAGTTATAAAGGGAATTCAGGTGGACAAAACCTGAGGGAGCTGGGGCTGTTTAGCCTGGAGAAGAGGAGGCTCAGGGGTGACCTCATTGCTCTCTACAACTACCTGAAGGGAGGCTGTAATCAGGTGGGGGGTTGTTTCTTCTCCCAGGCAACCAGCAAAAGAACAAGGGGACACAGTCTCAAGTTGTGCCAAGGGAGGTATAGGTTGGATGTTAGGAAATTCTTGCCAGAGAGAGTGATTTAGCATTGGAATGGGCTGCCCAGGGAGGTGATGGAGTTGCTGTCCCTGGAGGCATTCAAAAAAAGCCTGCATGAGGCACTTAGTGCCATGGTGTCTTCCAACCTGGTTGAATCTGTGGTTCTATGAAAACATTTCAGGATGGAAAACATTTATTTATTTGGGGGGATTCTTTAATCTATCAAATCTTTCTATACCAATACCAATGAAGTCTTTATATTATACCAACCATACCAATGAATTCTTTATATTTTAGTCTTCACTGTTAATTGTCCAGTCTGACAACATAGTAAATTGATGCAACTTTGTCCCTTTCAAAAGCTCTTGGCTTTATGATTCAGTAGAGCATAGATGTATATTTCATTTCTTTCCCAACAAATGTAGTGACCTTTCTAAGTACATGGATGTGAATCAAGCCCTGTGCGCAGTCCAAAAAGAGGAGTTCACTAAAAGGTCCTTCACTTTCACACAGTCCTATTGCAATTATTTTGCCCTCATGTGGCTGGAGGCCTTGTAGGAAGGCATCAGTGTTGCTGATGAAGAAGGTATCCAACTAGGGCAGATTTCTTGCCTTTTCAAGAATATGAAAGAGAGCAGTGCCCTCTGGGTTATGAGTCCAATCATGTGCTATTGTAATAGCCACACAATATCTCTTTCCTAAAGTATTTTCTAACATCAAAATCAAGCATAAGTTTCTTGTCCTCCCTGTCATGTAACATTTCTCTGATGACAGTGTGGAATAGAAATGGTCAGTAGAACTGACCACTATTAACGCTTTGAAGAATAAGAACAATTAATGACTACTGCATTCCAATTGTTCTCAGCTTGGAGGAGACCCTCAGTAACAGGATTCTCTACAAAGTCAATCACTTTGGTGAAAAAAAGCAGAGGTAAAAATAACACAGGAATTTCACTTTGCATGGTACCTTGATCCTGAATGAAGGATCCAGATGTGTCAGAGAAATAGGAAACATGTGGGCTGCACAGTGCCCAACAAGAAAGATCTAAAGTCTCTGTTGCTTTTACTGTCCAAACTCTGCCAGCCCATGCCATGGTCACTCAACAAGTGTTCCCAAGTACAAAGAAGTCCAGGAAACCTTGCCAGCTTTCTTATCTCTCTGATAAGCTCTGACACTCTCACCACTGCAGATGATTTCCTTGAAGACTTCTTAAGATATTAAGCAAAAGAGAAACTCAGCTGGTCTCACTCCAGCCAATTCGCTGACACAGGATCTTCCTCTCACTCACTGGGATATCCTGTTGGTAGTAGCCATCAGCCAGATGTTACTAAATTCAGGTCACATCCAGAAAAAAAAGCAGAAACAAAACCCAAACAATTACAAATATTTAATACATGATACTTCACCCAGCGTCTTCAAACGTTACAGCTGTGCACACAGTCAGAGACTGATACTAGCTTTATGCAAGACAAATGTCCTGGCAGAAAGATGAAGTGCCAACAGTTTAGGCTTCTGAAGTCAACTATACATTATAGTTGATTCAGCCTCTAAGGCTGTGCAGTGTTATCATTCTTTTAACAGAGTAATATTTTCCCCTCAGAAGGCAAGGAAAAATAAAACCCCTTCAACAGTATCAGAAGCTCCTTATAAACCACAGTGGCAATTTCTGACGGCTGCACACTGCAATATAGAATTAGACCTAGAGCTGAACAAACTCTTTTGAGCAGACTTGTTCACCAGATTTATGAGTGGACTCAGTGCTCAGATATCTGGAGTCAGTGATACAAGGCTCAGCGAAAACCAAAGAGATGCTCATCAGGGGGTAAGAGTGAAGGTGGAGAAGGATGTTTTATCCCCAGATATGCTTAAAACCTTGAAGAACATACAGTCTAACTGTAGAGTTTGAGGTTTTTTTTTTTCATAAAAATAACAATTAGTCTTTACATCAAGTGGATCTTTGTGGGTGTAAAGAGAGTTTATTTCTATCTTGCTCAGTGTATGGAACTGTAGGACCCCAAATGTTTCACTCAGCACAGTCCATTTTTCTCTTGCTAATTTTTGGGAGTGCTGCTGTAGTGAACAGGAAAGAGCCTGCCCTAAGTTTCTGGATGTATTTGTTTTTCTTCAGAAATAAGGTTGAAACTCTTAAAAAGGTTTATTTGTAGATAAGACTCCCTCTAGGGAATGGCAGAACAATCAAAATCTTTCCCATTCTCTCTTCCACTAAAACCCCACACTTAAGCCAGTTGCATCAACTTTACATCTTAAAAAAAACTAAGTTCCTTCCTGACTAAAGTAGAAACACATAAAACACTGGGACCAAGATTTATTGGCTATTTACAGACTACTTTACATTCCATTTTCTCCTGGCAAATCCAAGCAAAGTAATTGTGTTGGCATGTACATGCATGGCCTTGTTTGCAAAGGGTATGGTCACATATGCCTGTGCAGATTGTTTGACGGGTTGGTTTATTGGTGCACCCTGGCTGTGCATTTCTCCTTGTAGCACTACAGCTGACAGATGAAAAAAAGTCCCAAGACACCCCTGGAGCCCCTGTTCACTGTTGTCCTGGATGAAGCAGAGAGTGTTTTGGTAACTTCTCACTAAATTAAATGTTCCAAAACTGTTTTCACTGCAATGCTCTGACTCTAGACTTATTGCTATCGTCCAAAAAGCCTCAAATTTACAGAGAAGTAGGTTAAATAGTTGAATTGTTGCATTTTCATTATTTCCTATCACATTTGGAATTATTTTATGCTTTCTCCCAAAATTTTGATCTTGCAGATCATTTTTGCGTGGAAATCTCTTTCTGAAGGTTTCTTGTTAGCCCCAATGGCAGTAGGTTCAGTGCCCAGCTCACATACAGCAGTTTCCTTTGTATGTACATTCTGATTCACCTCTACCTCTCTGCCTCTATGTCTAGCTGTATTTGATAACAAATGGGTTAGCCTTTAGATAGGCAACCAAGGAACCAAAGTTTTGGGTTTGCTGTATCATTTTGGCTGTTGTAGATCTCCCTTCATATCATCAGAAGAGCTTTTGATTTATACTTCAAGCTCTCCATCATGAGGCCTTCCCTTTGTTACCCAATAGGTTTCTGGCTTATAGAGGAGGACTACAGTCTTGTTTTGGTTGCTCATCACCCTTGTCCTACAAATAACCTTGCCAGTGCTGTCCTGGCAGCACTTCTCTCTAACTCAATTTGCTTTAAGGTTTTTATTATTATTTATTTATTAATGTTAACTTAATATATTTCCTTTTAAAAATAATTTTTCTTTTGTTTTTGTATTCCTTTCCCCCCTATTTTTTTTCACCTGTAAGTACATCAGTTTGGCAAGCCTATATTGGTGTTTCTGGTGCACAGACTTCTCGCACAGGTTTTCCTTCTGTGCAATTTGCAGCTTTCACATGCAGCAAGTGCTGGTAATTTCCAAGAAGAAGGAGAGCTCTTGGGATTGATGGGACAAGAGAGGTGTCCTTATTCCCTGAGAAGTCATGAGCATTTCTCTTTTTTTTTTGTGGCATCCTAGCCAAAATGTTATTTTCTTAGCCCTTCAATCAGCTATTCTTCATTCAGCTTTTTCTGTAGATGCATATTTGACAACTTTTCTGACACTTTTGAGCATAGTGCTCCAACAACAGACACTTTCAGGTGCTCTGTATAAATAATTAAAACCAAACATCAAACAAAAGACCCCACAGCATCCAAACAAGGCAGTCTGTGCTGCCAACTTCCAGGCACCTACTGCACAAAGAAAGGGATTCTGTTATCCCTGGGAAATCACAAGCCTTTTCAATGCAAGTACTTCACAGAGCCCAACTGACACACTCTCTCAAACCTGATTGCACAGCTTCCCTGCACCAAATGCAGTGACTGATTATATGAAGGAGCGAGCAAGGCTGTGGGCAGTGTAACTAATACAGCTGAGTTCCGTACTGATTCGTGTTGGCTAGTCACGTCCTTTGACATCTAGCAAAGTCTAAGCTTAGATCTTAGCTGCCCCCTGCTGCTGGGGCATTCACAACATCACTCTTCTGGGTGTAATTTGATGTGTAATAAAGGCTGAATTAACAGAACAGCCTGCTTCTCAGTTGGGTGCACACGTAAGCTTCATCTATACTAATAAATTAAACAATACTAGGGAATACTCCCAAGCACTGGAACTTGATCAACTGTGCTGTTAAATTGTGAGAATATTGGCTGGCATGGTTTTGACTAGAGAAAACTAGTGCTCTTTTCAACAGCTCCCTGGAACTTCTTAGGGCTCAGAAAGACCATGTTCCACCAAAATAGGCACTTGGACATGGTCACTCTCTTTGGAAGGGTAAGATGGTTTAATGGTATGGAAACTGTTTGTTCTGTTCCAGTTGGCTTCAGGGGCAGGGAACGCTACAAGGCAGGTTTTATTCACTGCTCTAAGATGTACACTGTAGATGTAGCCGTAGTCTATTTTTGCTCCACTCAGTTTCTGATCTTCATAACACTTGCAGGAGTATAATGTCTTTGAAATGAACCTGGTTTTATCAGGTCAGATTGGACTGACCAGTAGAAAGAAGGCATACACCTGTATCCATGCACATGGATGGTAGAAAGAAGGCATATACCCACCAGCACCTGCACACATCCATGCACACTTACATTATGGGACATATGTGTGCTTCTTCACCTATACATGTGTGTATTTGAAAGTGTGTATGTCTTTCCAGAATGGTAAATGTAATTTCTTTGCTAAAGTCCTGCAAAAAACATAGAAAATCTTATCCCATCTCCCTATAGATATGTGGTTGAGAATGAATTTCCCCAAGACATAAGGAATGGATTGACAGTATTTCAGAGGAATTTCTGTCCCTTTTTTTTTTAAGTAGTAATGAGGTTTATTCCCTAGATCCATCTGGACTCCTCTGTTTAAAAGATATAAAAATCAAACCAGACATTGCTGGGGTACACTGAAGCCCTTGGTCCCTTGCCTGGTTGTAGAATGTTGGAATCTTGTGTTGTTTGGAGACAGAGGAGCCATTGCTATGAATGCTTGTGGGCTATGCACCCCTGACAGAGTCCCCTGTGGGTCTGGGTCTCTGGAGAGCCTTGTCCCAGCCCTGTAGATGCCCATGCAGAAAGTTCTATACTGTAAAGTGATCCACCAGCAGCCAGGAGGAATCCAATCAATGTCATGTGCCTCATTTAGACTGTGCGAGCTCGCATGAGGCTGTAAAAATAATGGGGTAAAATTTGAAGAGCCCAAACCAGGCCTGGATGACATGCCTATGGAAAATGAAAAACAATTAATATTGCAGAGAGCTTCCAACGAGATAAGTGAGCTAACCCAGCTGAAACTCAGCGGACCCATTTACCACCACTAGTCCTTTCTCTGTGTTAGCTGCATTAGGAAGTTTCAGAGACCTCTCTGTCATACTGATTTGATTGATCCTGGGCTGCATCAAGAGAAGTGTGGCCAGCAGGTCGAGGAGAGTGGTCCTCCCCCTCTACTCTGTACTGGTGAGACTGCACCTGGAATACTGCAGGAGCCCCTATTACAAGAGGGATATGGATATGCTGGATCGTGTCCAGAGAAGGGCCACGAGGGTGATCAGGGGGCTGGAGAACCTCTCCCATGAGGAGAGATTGAGGGAGCTGGGGCTGTTCAGTCTGGAGAGGAGAAGGCTCTGAGGTGACCTTACTGTGACCTTCCAGTACCTTAAAGGGATCTACAAGAAAGCTGGGGAGGGACTTTCTACAATGCCAAATAGTGATAAGACTAGGGGGAATGGAACAAAGCTAGAAATAGGTAGATTCAGACTGGATGTTAGGAAGAGTTTCTTCATCATGAGGGTGGTGAGATCTTGGAATGGGTTGCCCAGAGTGGTGGTGGAAACCCCATCTCAGAGAAGTGTTGAGGTCCCATCCCTGGAGGTGTCTAAGACCAGGCTGGATGAGGCTGTGGGCAGCATCTAGTGTGAGGTGTCCTTACCCATGGCAGTGGGGGTGGAACGAGATGATCCTTGTGGTTCCTTCCAATCCTGGCAGATTCTATGATTCTATGTTTTGGAGTCTACCAGTTCTGAAAGCTCGCACTTGATTATGTTAGGCTCTCCAAAGCCCACAGACCTGACAAAGACTCTTCAGTCAGTGCATATGACTCTGCAAAACCCAGGTCTATCCATGGGTTTTGGAGTTCCTCAGAGCCTATATCAAAGATGAGCCTGAAGCAGAAACAGAAGGAAAGATTTCTCGGATTTGGTTTGGATAATTCAAACTGCCAAGGCTGCAGTGAGGATTTTGTCCCTGAGCCCTTTTTGTTAGAATGAGGAGTAATAACCTGTACTGTGAATAGAATACAATCTACTTCCTCACTTATTGTTATTGTAGCAAATCAAGTTTTTTTAAGGGAAGTTAATGATAACCTTTCCTCTACAGCACTCAGCCCTGAAGACACCAAGTTGGAACAGATGGGTAATGCACTGGTATTTCACAATATGTTCAGAGAAGAAGCTACACCCAGAAATTAAAATAAGGCTTTAGGTGCCAAATAGCAGAGAAGGGTGTTTTTTTGTTTTTGGTTTTGTTTTTTTATTAAGCATATGTTCTCGTAAGCAAGCAGAGGAATTCTGGCAGCAGCCTAGAGGGGAGAAATGACGGCTGTTAGGTAATTCCTCTGACAAGCAAAAGCCAATGATTTACCACATGAGCAGCACTGAGTGAACTTCCGAAGGCCTGCAGCTCCTGAGATGTTTTTCATATCTCTTGCAGTGCCAGACTGCAGTTTCAGACTCTGGGTGAAACATCTGTACCCTGCCCACACAAGAGGAATGCTGGAGGTGACCCATTAAGAGGCAAACAAAGATGATTGTGTTTTCTCACTTTGTTACCAAGATACATAAAAATCACTGTTTCCCACTTGCTCCCTCTAGAAAGTCTTGTGTTTAGGAGATTCTTTTTCTCCATTTGTCTATGATATCAAGTTTTATTCAAGCAATGGATGATGATTTCTGAGCTCTTAGTTGCTAAGCCTGGCACATGATCGTTTCACAGAATTCCCTTTTCCCAGCCCTTGGTCAGGCATCTGAATTAAACATGAACACTTTGAAGTGAATTAATAAACATAGGAACAGGTCTTTATTATTTGTTCTTCTGTTTTTGAATCTTTTATGAAATGCTGTACAGACAACTTTGTAATCTTTGTTATCCAGACAAGATATGTAATGAAAAATGAAGCAGAGATATTCAAAGGGAAGAACAACATTTTCACTGGTGTTCATATGCAGATTTATGTAAGAAACTAGAATGCAGGTTGAAGTTATTTATGCTCCTTCAAAGGTCAGTATTTTTTAAAAGTTGATCAGAAGACAACTGGAAAAAGATTGACTGAGACAATAAAGAGGAGTTTTACTTCAAGAACCCACATAACCTTTGTATGATCTGGTTTAATACAAGCAGAAGTAGCGGCAGGCACATTTTTTTGAACACATTAGTTAAAGAGCAGATAAAGGAACAGTGACACTTAAATTTGATCAGACTTTCCAAAGATCGTGGAGGATTCTTTGCAGAAGAATTTTTATGGAATTCTTAAATGTTAAAGGAATTTTTAAAAGAAATTCAAGCAATCTCCATCTAAACATGACAAGGAATTTCTTTATGTTGAGAATGGAACATGAGAACAGACCGCCCAGGGAGGCGGTGGAATCTCCATCTCTGGAGTCATTTGAAGCCTATGCAACCTGCTGTATGTGAATTTGCTCTGGCAGGGGTTTGGACTAGATGATCCCCAGAGGTTCCTTATAAGCCCTGCCATTGTGTGCTCTGTGTGAATTGAAATAGCCATGCATGAGAAGTCAGCCTCTTGCACGAATTTGTAACTGTCTAAAAAAGCAGGGCAGCACAAAGTTAAGCACCAGATAACCTAGAGGTCTATGTTACACTCATGATAGGAAATTTGACAGAAGAAGCCTGTAATGATCAGTGAAGTAGCATATCTGGAAAGGTGATGGAACAGCTTGTTCTGGAGGTCATCTCCAAGCATATGGAAGAAAAGATTATCAGGAAGAGTCAGCATGGATTTATAAAGGGGAAGTCATGCTTGACCAATCTGATAGCCTTCTATGATGGTGTGACCAGCTGAGTAAATGAGGGGAGAGCAGTGGATGTTCTCTACCTCAACTTCAACAAGACTTTTGACACTGTCCCATGACATTCTCAGAGGTAAGCATAGGAAGCATGGGAGTGGACAGTGAGGTGGATTGAGAACTGGCTACCTATGGCCAGTGGTGTTCTCCATGGGCGAGTACTGCTCTCAGTCTTGTTAAACATATTAATCAATGAACTAGTTTGTTGATGACACAAAACTGGGAGTTCTGGCTGACAGACCAGAAGGCTGTGCTGAGATTCAGTGAGACCTGGACAGGCTGGAGAGCTGGGCAAAGGTAAACATCATGAAGTTCAACTGAGCATGAGTAAAGTCCTGCACCTGGGAAAGAATAGCCCCATACATTGATACAGGTTAGGGGCTGACCTGCTGGGAAGCAGTTCTGCAGAGAAGGACCTGGGAATATTGGTGGACAACAAATTCACCATGAGTCAACAATGTGCCCTCATGACCAAGAAGACCAAGGGTACTTCAAGTTGCATTAAGAAGAGTGTGGCCAGCAGTACAATGGAAGTACTCCTTCCCTTCTACTCTGCCTAGAGACCACATCTGGAGTACTGTGTCCAGGTCTAGGTTCTCCAGTTCAGGACAGACAGAGAACTACTGAAAGGAGCCTGATTGAAGGCCACAGAGATGATTACAGGATACGATTATCTCTCATATGAGCAGACTGAGAGACCTGGGGCTCCTGAGTCTGGAAAAGAGAAGACAAAGGGGATCTTATAAATGCATATAAATAGCTTAAGGGTGGAAGCCACGAGGATGGGGCCATTTTTTTTTCCGTGGTGGCCACTAATAGAACTGGAAGCAGTGGGTACAAACTAGAACACAAGAGGTTTCCTTGAAACTAAAGAAAATCTTCTTCAATTTGAGGGTGACTGAGCAATGAAATAAGCTGCCCAGAGATGTTGTGGAATCTCCCCTGAAGACTTTCAAAACCCACCTGGACCTGCCCAAGTGAACCTGATCTAGGTGACCTTCCTTTAGCAGAGATTAGACTAGATGAACCACAGAGGTCACTTCCAACCTCTAGCATTCTGTGATTCTCTGAAGGTTGCAGAAGTGTTTACGTAAGTTGTGTTACCAACTAACAGCAAAGAGCTTTGCAGGGATGGGATCAAATGAGTGGTCATTATGAGTGTCAAAGAGTTTCTATGCTTTAGCAAAGGCAAAGTTAATGTGCTCTAGAAAAAAATAATTTGAACTGTGTCCTAGGAGGTCCCTACACATTCAGGAATGAGATGTTTATGACCTTAGGTTCTGGGTAAGAAGGACTGAAGAATTTCTGCCTTACAGATCTATTAAACAGATCTGCCTCTGCAGATTTCTTTAAGATCATATATGAGAAATATCCCTTGAAAATCACATTGGCCCAACTCAAAGCTTGGGGAGAGACTAAGTGATTTGCCTAGGTCCATTCCTAATAAAATGTTAGGCAGGCTGCTGTAAATATTTGCTGTGTAAATAGTAACATTCAGAAGAGTAATTCAGTATATTAAGAGTTTTATATGTATTTTAATATATACATACACACACAGTTTCCTAGAAAAACCCACAGGCACACACCCCAGTATACTTACTGTTTTGTTGTAGTCAAGTCCTTGTAGCTTACATGCAAAAGAACTTTGTCCAAAACTATCACTTCTGGGAAATATAACCAGAGAGTCTCCCGACCTGCCCAAAAAGTGGCAAACATTTAACTCAAGTTCATTTCTCACTGAAGTATGTTCTGCAGTATCTGTCCTCACTCATGGTAAACTCTCTGGATTACATCAACCTCATCATAGTTGTCCTCTGCTGAAATGTCCCTGCAAAGCATGAGGCAAGAAACAGCTGGCTCGTTTCAGCCTGACATTACTTTGGGCATTTTCCACAGGAGGAAAATTCCCCAAAAGTAATGACTTGCATGGGTGTTGGAGGAGATCTTGTAGTGGCCTTCCAGTATGTGAAGGGGACCTACAGGAGGGCTGGGGAGGAATTATTTACAAGGTCTTGTAATGACAAGATGAGGGGTAATGGGTTTAAACCGGAAGAGAGGAGATTTAAACTAGATGTTAGGAAGAAGTTCTTTACAGTGAGGGTGGTGAAACACTGGCACAGGTTGCCCAGGGAGGTTGTGGATGCTTCCTCCCTGGAGGTGTTCAAGGCCAGGTTAGATGAGGCCTTGAGCAACCTGTTCTAGTGGGAGGTGTCCCTGCCTATGGTGGGGGGTTGGAACTGGATGATCTTTGAGGTCCCTTCCAACATAAACCATTCTACTATTCTATGAAATTGTCTCCCAGAGTCCTACCTGGACTTTCATTTTTCATGTTTCAAATAGAGATCAAATTGCTCCCCCCCCACCTGTATCCATACTTTGTCATGTTACGTATGCGATACACACATCTGTGTGCAAGTATTTGTAGAGATTTTTGTTCTAGCTTGCGCTAGAAATGCCACTAAGCAATAAGAGACACAGTTCTTGCATCACTCCAGGGAGCAAGGCAAGGAAACACTAATATATGTACCTAAACAATTAAACACTATTCCAATATTATCTATATTTAAGGTTTTATTACAAAATATGCCTGCTCATCAGTCAACCTTGGTGGCATATGTCAGTTTGTCCACGTCTATTAACTCTGATGTAGCTCTGCCTAGACTAGATAAGTTGCACCAGTGTATAGCAGCTGTGCAAGTGTCTTTTAGGAAAAGGAGCAATCCTAGAAATAGTTGTTCCTGTAGTAGGTATTTTATTTTTCTACATCGGGTTTGATTTCTGCATCAGTTCCATGCATTGTTCTCCTTGTAAGTTCCATGCATTATTCTCCTTACTAAGCTATCATGTGTGTGCGAAACCTCTTTCCGAAAGGAGCGCTGAGTTTATAAAAACATAGATGAGCTCCATCAACTAAAGGGGAAAACAAACCAACCAAACGAAAACCCCCAAACCGACTAGGAAAACATAAAGGGCATTGAGTAGGATTTCCATAACTCTCCTTAATTGCATGAAATGCTCACAATTATTTTGAATACAGGTAGAAAGATACTGAAAGCATTTTGTTGTCCTGTGTGTGTCTCAGCATTTTGATGGGCACCTCTGCTACGTTGTCTGGTGTATACTGTGGACTACCATTGCATATTGTGTAGGAAGTAGGCTGAAGTGGCAGCCACTAAATAGGAAGATAGCCAGTCCTTAAATCAGTGTTCAATATGGTATCACTTTATATTCAGTAGGGATTAGCTACTACTGTCTAACAAATTCTTTCTCAAAGAGACAACAGAAGAAATAACAAACACTCTACTCAGTGTCTGTTTATACCTAAAAATCCACAGGTCCTCCCTAGAGATAGTAATCTGGTTTGCATCAGTCTATGAATGAAAAAAATGATCCCAGCTCCTCCCTTATATATTCTCCTTCCACAGGGAAAACAAATCATGTTTTTTCATTGAGTCAGATTCTTATTTTATTTATGGTAACTTTGCCCCTTTGAAGGTGTCAAAGAGTTTTTAGAAGTAAACATTTGATTAAACACCTTTGTTTATTTGGATAGGAAAATAATTGCACAAGATATGTATCCGATCACAGAATCACAGAATTAACAGGTTGGAAAAGACCTCTAGGGTGGACAAGTCCAACCTATCACCTAATCCTTCTGATTAACAAAGCCAAGATACTAAGTGCCTCATCCAGCCTCCTTTTAAACACCTCCAGTGATGGTGACTCCACCACCTCTCGAGGCAGCCCATTCCAGTGGGCAATTACACTGTTTGTGAAGAACTTCTTCCTAACATCCAGTCTAAACCTGCCCTGGTGCAGTTTGAGACTATGCCCTCTTATTCTGTCACTGGGTGCCTGAGAGAAGAGACCAACCCCTGCCTGGCTACAACCTCCTTTAAGCTAGCTGTAATGAGTAATAAGGTCTCCCCTGAGCCTCCTCTTCTCCAGGCTAAACAACCTCAGCTCCATCAGCTGCTCCTTGTAGGGCTGTGCTCCAGCCCCCTCACCAGCCTTGTTGCCCTTCTCTGGGCACATTCAAGCGTCTCAACATCTTTCTTAAACTGCAAATAATAACCTTGAGCAATATCCTCACAGACCAGCAGACTACGGTCTTGGCTCCTACACAGCATAAGGACAAAATTGCAAAGTAAATGCCCACAGGATATCTTTGAATGCCAAAGCTCAGGTTTCTGCTCCGGCAATAGTTTCATGTCACATCTGTTTGCTTACTGTGCTCCCACTCTGAAATGCTACCAGACAGTCCAGAAAACAATTTGTGCAACTCCAAATGTTTCAGATTTACGGTGGTCTGCCAGGAAGCTGACAGGACAAGTTAAAGATAAGAATGAGAACTGAACACAGACATTATTGCTGTCCTTGGAGAGACATCTACCAAACTATTTCGGATGAAAATCAGAGTCACAATATGTAATTTCCACAGGGCAAATGAGTTTTCACAACAAAACTCAGAGACTGGAGTCTCACGATGTGCAGGCATGGTAAGGAAAGGCAAGTCCAGGTGTGGAGGAGATAGAGATGTGCACAGAAGTTCATGTGCAGCTGAGAAAGGAATGACGGGAAGCTCTAACTCTACTTCTGCCTCTTTTTATTTCACTTTCTATAGTGAAATAAAACTTGAAGGGAGTTTTGTTATTCACCACATCTCTGATGAGATCAGAGGAGTCATCCAATTCACCTGGGAAAATGAACTGTGAGGAATTCCAGACAGACTGTTTCAAAGAAGTGCAAAATATTCCCTTCCTCATTTGTTTCTCCAAATTGCACTTTTTCATTGAAAAGCATTGCTTTGTAAGTAATGTAGTCTACAGAGGTGTATTAGACTTGGCATAAATGTCATTCATACAAGTTTTTAGCACCACCATGAAGTTTTGGGCATGGATGAGATGAAGGAAGAGGTCATACTTCCACCCACACTAGTTTGGTAGATATAAATTTGAACCCAGACTTCTAAATTGGCAGGGCTTTGAATCCAGGTTTTAAGCAGAAGCTTGGCTATCTCAAAGAACTTCTTTCATGGGCTTCTGTTCCATGAATATTTTCTCTCAAACTCTTTCTTTGCAAAATCATTTAAAAAAATCTCATTCCACACCACAAAGGGAAGGCTGAACTGTAACAAAAGAAAATCCTTTGAGAGATATTTTTTTCTTAATACTAATACTAACCAAGGATGGAGCCATATTTCTACCTCTACTGAATAGAACACATAATAGGCTTTGATTTTGTTTCTGCCTCTCAGCTAGAAGACCTCTTAATGTAAGCAGGAGTATTTTTTATTTATTGCTTCAAAATGTCTTATGAAAAGGCATAAAGAGTCCAAACACAGAAGAGAGTATTTCCCACATGCAATGAAAATGCCCTGTTTCAGACTCACAGCAGCATCATTACACACTTCTGGTCATTTTCCTTTTTAACTCAGTTATCTTTTTGATTGTCTGCTCTTATGATGCTTTTGACAGTTCTGTGAGACATCTCTCAGTGGCTTCACTGTCCCCATCAGTTTGGGTTTAAAGACAGGTTGGGTTCACCCTCTCTGTATTAGATGTCACAGTATCACAATATCACAGTATCATCAGGGTTGGAAGAGACCTCACAGATCATCAAGTCCAACCTTCTACCACAGAGCTCAAGGCTAGACCATGGCACCAAGTGCCACGTCCAATCCTGCCTTGAACAGCTCCAGGGATGGCGGAAGAAGCAGAAGCAGTACTTATGTGGACAGGTAGATCACAACATCACAGAATGATAGGAGTTGAAAGGGACCCCCAGCTATCATCTAGTACAACCCCCCCTACCAGAGCATGGTCACCTACAGCAGGTTGCACAGGATGGCATCCAAACAGGCTTTGAACAACTGACTCCAGATACAGAGACTCCAGCACCTCTCCAGGCAGCCTGCTCCACCCATGGCAAAGACTGACATAGCACTGCACCGTGGCTGTCTGCTCTCATGATGTCAAACCCAGCTCAGCCTCGCTCTCCTCACTGCCTACCGAATATTCAAGAGCTATTCTTATAAGCTGGTGCCTGGAGTCAGCACCCACTCCCTCCCACATCCGCCTCTCACAGCCACAGGTGTGCACTACACGCACACCATGTGGCATTGTGTGGGTGCACACTGGCCGCACATACACATCCTCACGGCTCCTTCTGTAGATGTGCTGGGCTGAACCTTCTTCTCATACTGCAGCACTGTAAACCTGGAGGGCACAGTGAAGCAAATGATAAAGTGATGATAAAGCATCAACATTCTCTGTATATCATAAGGAACTGATCAGAGTGAACTTTGTTTATTTCTACTTCAAACTGTGACAGTGAAATTGAGTAAAAGAAAGGAAAGTGCATAAGAGAAGCCTAGGGGCTTCCAGTTCACAGCTCTGGCCATACATAAGGAATGATCAACTGCTATGGTGACAGGGCTTGGAATATGAATCCCTGCTCTTGGGGTATGAAATATTAGAACTCTTCTACACACACCACACTACACTTGATCTTGGCAGTCTCTTCCAACCTGTTTGATTCTAAGATTCTAGGAAAAAAAAATACCCAGGTGGCCAAATCCTGGGCAGAGCATTGATACCTGTGTTACAGGAACTGAAGGAGCTGCGTAAGAAATCTTTACCTGAAAAGAACCGAGGCTATCTTTCTACACAAGAATTCTGAAGTGACCAAGAGTAAGCTCTACATTTCCTGTGATGTGCACTGTTTCTCGTAAGGGTACACAACTGCTATACAGCATACCATACATTTTCCAGTATCTGAAGGGAGCCTACAGGAAGGCTGGGGAGGGACTATTGACAAGGTCTAGTAATGTCAGGATGAGGGGGAATGGATTTAAGCTGGAAGAGGGGAGATTTAGACTGGATATTAGGAGGAAGTTCTTTACAGTGAGGGTGGTAAGACACTGGAACAGGTTGCCCAGGGAAGCTGTGGATGCTTCCTCCCTGGAGGCGTTTAAAGCCAGGCTGGATGAGGCCTTGAGCAGCCTGCTCTAGTGGGAGGTGTCCCTGCCTATGGCAGGGGGTTGGAGCTGGATGATCCTTGAGGTCCCTTCCAACCTAAACCATTCTATGATTCATACATCAGTCATAAAGACTTCTCTGAAATGCTTTTCTCAAACAGCCAGCAATCACAGCTTGCAAATAGAAATCGCATTAATACTGAAATCACCCTGCACTTAAATATCTTTGATAATCTGTGAGTTCATACCACAGAATTACAGAAACATTCCAGTTGGAGAAGACCCCTAGTTGGACTGGATGATCTTGGAGGTCTCTTCCAAACAAGTTGATTCTATGATTATCCCTACTCTACAAAGTTCACCCTTAAATCATATCCTCAAGCAATCATATCATATAGTCTAAACTCTTCCTTAATAAGTAAAGTGTCCCTTTCATGTTCTTCAGTATTTCTCAGACAACCATTTAATATGTTAATCACAAGTTATGATGTCAGAGTAATTACTGTGTCCAAAAGACTTCAGAAGTGCTTTGAAAAATGTACTCAAGCCCTTGCAGAAATTCATCCACTTTCAGATAGGATCACACCAATTTGATAGGAGAGTCTGAAGAAGTGGTCTTTCTGGTGAGTACACACGAAGCTCAGCAAACAAGTTAGAGGCAATTGTATAAATCCCAGCTATGCGAGGCCTGAACTTGAAAGGATCTCTCCATTCCTGGATGATGGTGCAGCGCTGTGGCTTCTGCTCTGCTACACTCATTTTTCAGTTTTGCTTACAGATGCCCCTGACTTCCAGGGTCAAGTGTCTCAGTGAGCTGTTTCTTCAGATTAAAGACATGCATTTGATTAGTTTCAGCTTTCAATGAGCTGCATGTACCATCTGCAATTGCCCGAGTCATCTTCTAATTCTGGCAAGTAAGACCTTGAGGAAGGCAGGAGCCTTGACAAGCTATTCTTTTCCAATTTGGGCTTCTGTAAAGGGAAAAATTACATTTCCTTGCTGTCTTTATGGTGTTTCTCTCAGTCTGCCCTTGTCATATTTAAGTGTTTCAAAGTTTCTTCTCACTTAAGGTAATCTAGCTTTATCTTCAAGAGGCATCTTCTTTTCTCCAGTGTTTGAAAAGGGCTAATAGAAACAGAAATTACCATCTTAAACCAGATGCTCTTTTTTAAAGATGGTTAAAATGAGGTGAAATCAATCCTCCTTTTGACTAAATCCAAGTTTCTGTCCTTTTCCTCCTCTTTACATACTTTACCTCCTGAGCCATTAAAAGACAATTTAATTAATGATATTCATTGTTAGAGCTTAGTCAAGTATTGCAGTGGGAGGAATTTCATGTAGAAGCTCAAGGAAGAATAGGTTTGTGTAAGTGTCTTATAGGCTGCTGATTTTACTTAGCAACTGATAGGGCTATGCTTAGTGGAGATAGTGCATAACTGAAATTGTCCCTAAGGTTATGAAACTTATGTATACCTCTTTGCATTCCTTTAAGCTGGCCAGAAGTGTGGAGGTGACTCACCCCTGGTTTTTGTGCTGCAGTGTAACATGAACTTCTTGACATATTGGCTTGTTCTCTGGTTAAGTCATTACTCAATCTGTAATTGACTGTGGACAATGATGGGAAAAGGTGGAATAAATAAATAAATCTATCACTCAAGAATCTAATATTTGGGAATCTTCCACCACGGAGGAGTTTTAAATGTCCCTGCCTGTCAGGCACATGATGGCATTGCACATTGAATGTTTTGTGATGCCTTCTCCTCTCAGATCCTACTCTTTGTAGTGACCAAGATCTGGGAGATGGTTATATAGGCAAGAAGTTCCCAGACTCTCTTATTCTGACAAGGTCCCTTGCCAAGCTGCTGAGAAGTAGTACCAGAGAGAGACAGAATAGAGAGCACTGAACTAACAAAGAAGTTTATATATTTCATGCTTCATATACCTCTGGAGCCATGAGCACCTCTACATTTTCTCAAATGTCACCTTTATTGATCATTGCTACTTGGCAAAATGGCAAATATGCCTGGTTTTGATGAGGTGAGGAATGCATGCCTGAAATTCAGAGACCTGTCACAAATGCCCACAGAAAGCACATTGTGTGCAAGTGTGAGACTCCAACTCAAAGTCAGCTTTCTACATAAGTTCCAACTATCAGATGAAGTGCTTGAGCACTGATTGGAAGCAAAGATACAAGGCAGGAGAGAATGTGGAATTAAGGGATTATAAATACTGACAACAGTTGATGGGTGGTTTAGTTGGCAGGAATTATAAAATCTGTAGTTAATTTTATTTCTGGAAAGCCCTGCCCACAACTATATGCAAATTAGTTACATTTGGGTTCCAATTAATCCAGGAAAATCTTCACAAGGATGTTTATGGGCAATTCATTCATTTAGGAGAATCAGAATAATTGGAAAAGGTTTGGCCACGAAATGGCTTTACCCCACTTACAAATAAAAGGGAGCCCGGAGCCCTAGGGAAAGTCTGTTCTACTCATTGTGCTGGAGTAGAAGATAGTCCCTGGCTCCTTTGTAGCAGTGTTGGAACTGCTCAGCCATAGGAGGAAGTTCTTTACAGTGAGGGTGGTAAGGCACTGGAACGGGTTGCCCAGGGAGGTTGTGGATGCTTCCTCCCTGGAGGTGTTTAAGGCCAGGCTGGATGAGGCCTTCAGCAAGCTGCTCTAGTGGGAGGTGTCCCTGCCTATGGCAGGGGGTTGGAGCTGGATGATCCTTGAGGTCCCTTCCAACCTAAACCATTCTATGATTCTATGATTCTATGATTCTATGATTGAGAGCCTTCCAGATCTTCCCAGGGTGCTGGGAAAGAGGCAGACAATCTCTGATCAGATCCTGGTTCCTCTTGTCATGGAGCTTTGCAGAGGTGAAGGCAGGATCTCTTGCAGAAAGCATGATGTCGGTGGCACTTCTTGCCATGTCATAAGGCACTAAAATGCCTTATCCTGGGAAACTTGAGGCACCTAAGTTTCCAGGTAGTTCAAGCTCAAAATATCAGTGCTAAGCTGGTCTGAAGGATGAGGCAGAGCAGAATATGTTGCCCAAGAGCAGTGAGGCAGAGGCAGCTCTGTGAGGCAGAGGCAGCAAGGCAGAGACTGACAGACAGAAGCTGCACAACTGCTTGCAACTTAGCTCAATTTATATTCTTTGCCTGAGTGCAATGGCTCCTTTGGCCACAGAGATTCACCAATCAAAATGGCATTTGCAAAACTGATCATATTAGGTGAAACCAGGGCTTGCTTACCCTTACTTGGGCAAGACACCAACAAGTACCTAAATACCTGTGGGTACCTGCTTATCACTTTGAGAAGGGACATAATGGCCCAAGCCTTTGTTTTCCTCCCGCCATTGCTTTCCCCAAGGGCAGAAGGGTGGGGCAAGCCAGGACATCTAATAGGCCTATTAGCCTTCCAGGGCTGCCCCAGTTATTTGCCAGCATCCCCATGATATGTAGGCTGGCTAGGGTTGATCTAATGCATGTTCAACGTTGGTAGCAATCTTTACAGAGCCTTGAATTAGATTGCTTCTCAGCAGAATATAAGCTAAAAGATCCTGTGCCAAGTAACATGCACCTTTAGAGTGCCATTCTCCAAAGCAGTAGCCTTGGGAGTAAAGCCTGTACACAGAAATTTCTCCCTTGGGCCATAAACAGGACATAAATGGACAACAGATTGCTAGCAGATGTATAATCCTGTGTGAAGCCAGTATCAGGTTGATGTTTCATTGGATCCTGTCCTGGTGATTGCATTAGTAGGCATTTTAGGATGATGGAATATATACTTTTCAGTGGCAGAGCTGTTTTCTCCTGAGCAGCTTGCCTGCATTGCTTCCAGCACAGCTAGCAGTGCAGAATGAGATACATTTACAGAACAAATGTGGTCCTCATCAGTTTCACAGGTTTCAAGTGGATGCAGTAAATATGCTTTAATTGCATATTGTGTTTCAGTTATTGCTGTAAAGCCATTCAGAGCAAATATAGCATTGTTGTGCTGAAAGCCTCCAATCTGTTTGCCCAGTGGAAGTGGCAGCCAACTGTATTTCATTAACTACTAACACTCAGCACATTTGCTCACTGTTTTGACTGTGCTGTTTGTTCTGCCCTGATCACTTGTGTGCCATGGTCTTTGGGTTCAAACTGGGAACCAGATTCAAACTTCACAGCTTGTCCTTTACCACTTACAGTAGCAGAGCAAATAACATCTTTAGAGTATTTGCTAAGAAAAGACAAGAAAACCTTTGGGATACCATTCCCTTCCAGATGTGCAGGGAAGCAAATATAGGGAATGGACACTTTGCTCACTGAATAGCTCCCACAGCATTTTAAGAGGATGCTGAGCCAGAAATGAAAATCCAAACTGGTACATGAAATAGCTGTGTTGTCACCCACAGGTATGAAGGATGTTTGTACTATGCAAATGGGGGATAACAGGTAATAAAATGGGTGTCTGGCTCTTCCAAGTGCCCCATTTCATCCTGTATGTCACGTTTTTTACTAATCCCAAATACAGAACTAAATGATCAGGTGGTCATACTGACCAGCTTACTGACTATGAATTGATGGGATGGAAAAGAATCAAGACAATACTACCTTGCGCCCTGCTTTGGAACACTTAGGGTACAATAAAATCAGTTCTTCTGCTCAAATGCTTAATCTCATGCATTGGCTGGTAGCCTAAAAAGGGCTGCATCAAGTGAAGTGTTTTCCATGTCCAAAGTGGATGTCTTTTCTGTCTCTGTGTCTCCTCTTACCCAAGGTGACACTCTCCAGCACGTCTACACCTTTGTCAATTGGGAGGCATGCCTAGAAAGGCAATGAAGTAGAATTAGAAAGGCTCTAAACAATGCATAACACCTCACAGCTTCCTCCAGTTCTAAGGCATGGCTTTGCATCTAAAAAATGTGTATTTGAGTGGTTCAATTATATATAAACCAGATGGCTTATATTTTTATGGTCTAAAATTATACCACTCCCTAAAAGAGTCTGAGAAATGGAAAGAGATTATGAGGAGCTGTAGCAGTAATACATTTGTCACTAAAAATAAAATAGAAATTAGAGACCAGGATTGTTATTACATTTGAAATGAAGGAGAGACTTTTTGCCAGGGTTTTCACTGAGGATTTGCTTATTTTCTCGTCATTGCTGTGACTCGATTGAGTTTCCAGAACATCCCTGATGTAATTTTTTGTTGAAGATGTGCCAAATAGCTCTACAGTCATTGGGACAGTGGGGAATTCTCAGCATTCACTAGCAGCCTAGAGTCTAAACACTCTTGTTTTCTGTGTGTGTTCTCCTGATAAATTCAAAGCAGACACAGTCTGTCTGATTTTCCCAAGCAGGCCTCTCTATATGAGAACCAGAAAGCAAAAGGAACCCCAAGCAGGGAGCAGACCTTGTCTGGAGAACTTTCATATGCCTCCAGATTAGAAGCTTGTTTATCTGGGTTGTTTTGGTTTGGGTTTGTTGGGATTTTTTTGTTGAACAGCTGTCTGATGTGGAGCTTGCCCCTCCTACAGCAAAAATCATGCCACCATACAGAATAAAACTAAACAAAAGCAAATCATGAAGGAGTGAAAAAAAAAATAATCCTTGGAAACCAGGGTAAGAAATAAAGGGGAGTTAAGTTCAAAGCTATGTGAAGTGATTTTCATGGTCTAGAATTTGTTTAAATGTGTTTGCTGGTTCCATAGAGAGTTTGCTTATATAGAATAGAATAAATAGAATCAACCAGGTTGGAAGAGACCTCCAAGATCATCCAGTACAAACTAGCACCCAGCCCTGTCCAGTCAACTAGACCATAGCATTAAGTGCCTCATCCAGTCTTTTCGTGAACACCTCCAGAGGTGGTGACTCCACCACCTCCCTGGGCAGCCCATTCCAATGGCAATCACTCTCTCTGTGAAGAACTTCCTCCTAACATCCAGCCTATACTTCCCTTGGCACAACTTGAGACTATGTCCCCTTGTTCTGTTGCTGCTTGCCTGGCAGAAGAGACCAACCCCCACCTGGCTACAGCCTCCCTTCAGGTAGTTGTAGACAGCAATGAGGTCTGCCCTGAGCCTCCTCTTCTCCAGACTAAACACCTCCAGCTCCCTCAGCCTCTCCTCATAGGGTTTGTGTTCCAGGTCCTTCAGCTCAACTAATTGCTAGGCCTATGAGACACAATGGCTAACCTCCACAATTGTGTTTAAGGTAAATACTGACTTCTTATTTATTCAGAGGAGCTAGACTCTCTGTTTTCACCCAGATTTCATTAAATCTTCAGCCAGAGAATGCCCCTGCTGCTGATCTCTTTTAGCTTGATGTCTTTTAACAGCATTACACCCCACTAAAAGTTCAACCAAAATCTGAATTTAGACATTGGGAAGTCATGTATTTGGAAAAATCCAGCCTTGAAAATGATGAAAAAGAAGATCTGTCCCCATCCACACTTTCAAAAATCAGAAGGTAGGGAAAACTAAGAGGTGAATTTTTCCCTTAGGATACTAACCGATCACTTTCAAACACTCCACCTACGTTCCCAGAAAATAGGATACTAGACTCTGCAGCATGAACCTCCTCACCCAACTCAGCTTAGCCAGAACCTCAGCTCTGAGGGGAGAATAAGAAAAAGGAAAGAGAGATGAGTACAATTGGCTCAGACCTCTCTAGAGCACAGGCAGGGAAGCTGAAGGTCGATAAAAATTATGAGCTCTTCTCTGCAGTTCAGCAAAAATGTTGCTATCTGAATGTTTCTAAGGGATTTGAGAAATCTTATTTCAGATCATGCAGGTGACAGGACTTTTCCCACTTCCTTGAAAATGGGTATAATTTAATTCTGTGAATCACCTTGAGGCTTGCAAGGGGTATGTGTAGGTATTAATAATGATAATAATGCTAGACTTATGTAAATTTTAACCTTTCAGCAGTACCTTTTCAAAGCCTTCCCTCTTCCTCTTCTGCAAAGTGACCTCTTTGAAATTTTTAATGAAATAAGCATATGTCACAGCTGAAATAATATGGTTTAGAGTTGTGAACTAATCTGAAATTCCTGGAGGGAGAGTTATGGGCCAAATTCAGTAGCCCATGCATGAATAAAATGCCTATGGACTCACAGAACCTTTTGGTAAGGAGCCAAACAGTGCTGGGTAAAGCTTACTTTACACCAGAGTTCACTCAGACAATGGCTGACCACTTCTTTTTGTGACTATTTACTGCACTGAAGATTCATTCACAGAAATACTCCTGGAAAGAAGACATGAATCATAGAATCATAGAATCAATCAGGTTGCAGTTGTGTGTGCAGGGATATGTGTGTGTATGCCTAGATTATTCACACAAGAAGCCTTCATATGAGCACCCTGAAGATGTAGGATAAGTCAGAAGAGACTGACGTAGGGGGCACATAGATCTTGGTGCATGTGTGCTCAATCCCGTCACTGCTAGAAGGTTTGTCTGCACAGCAAGAGCTGAGAAAACTTTCCAGATCTTGTATGAAAAAAGTGTTTTTCAAGACTCCATGCTGTGATAAAACACAGATATCTGCCAACTTTTCATCCCTCTTCCAAAGTTTTCTTCCCATGGGAAGGAAATCATGCAGACTGGAAGGGGCACACAGAGCCTGTTAGCTCCTAAGCTGGGAAGCGGAGCCCGTCGTGGGCTCCTGTTCCCACACAACACATACCTTTAGCTAACCCAGTTTGTCTTCCCTAGGTAAATGTTCCTAGCACTAGCAGTGCAGAACTATTTCCAGGGATTCTCTAGAGTAAAAAGATACTACTTCAAACTTTTCATTGCAAGTGCATATTCATAAAAAGGGAACAAAACAAACAAAACAAACAAAACCCCCAACTCAAATCAAAACAAACACAAACCCAAACAAAACCTAAAACGCAACCCCTGCCCCCCCAAAATCGACACCCCCTTCAATTACCACCATCCTAAGATAATTAATTCATTGTTTATCCTGCTGCAATACAGAATGAGTCTTGAATCATCTCTGTTGTATTGAAGATGGATGCAAAGTCTCTGAGTTTTACACCTCAGGATCCCTTTGAGGGTTTGCTTTTGTTTCACCCAACAGAGAGCTGTTTTTTCCCCACGGTCTCTATGGAAAAGCTTGTGATGCCTAAACATAAACCTGGCAGATTTCCCAGAAATCATCAGGAGTAAATTCCAAGCAGAACAGATGGGTGTTTACCTGTGCTCTGAGCCCAGGAGCTCAGAGCCCTACACACAGTTTTACTCCCAGCCAGAGAAGAGTGACAGAGAGGGTGGCTCTCTAGGTCTGGGTAAGTGCACTAGGGCATCCTGAAAGCTGAAGAAGAAATACTTCTTCCCACTGACAGAACAGTTTCAGCATCCAACAATGCCAATAAAAGTCTCTTTAAGGAAAGAATCTAATTCAACAAATTGTATAGCTGCTTTCCACAGTTTTTCAGTAGCTGGAATGTGCTTTATATATACACTCCAACATTGTACTGCCTTGTTTCTTGCACTTATTTTGGTTTTTATTTTCCTTGAATATTTATTTTTTACTGATAATGAGGCGAATGTCTCAAAATAATTCACCACAAAATAAAGTATGTAAAAGATACATTATGTAAGAGAAATAACTCTTATGGGCTTTTAATTGTGTTATATTGCTGGTTTTATGTTGATACCTTCGAAACCATAGCCCTGCTCTTCACGTATAATTCAGTACAGCTAAGACTGGCTGTGCTCCTGCTCTTGCTCTCATTCTTACATGTATGCTGCTATCACAAGCATTAAGTTCAACATCTTTTCTGATGCGAGACTCCAGATTTCCTCTCTCTCAGCAAAAGTGAAGTAGCAATCCATCAGCTCCTGCAGACTCCTGTTACACACCTTATAGCCTCTGTACAGTGACTTCCCAGAGCAGCTCCTTCTACTCTTCCTACATTTTACAGCTTTGGTTTACGTCAGATATTCCTTCACTATTCAAATTGCTGTTTCAGAGGTCTACATCATGGGTTAGGATTTTACCTTTAATTTTAGTCATTATGGTTTTCTTATTTTTTGCCATTTAATCCATCTTGCTTTTGGATGCTCTCCATTCTGCTGGTGAAGACCCAGCTTTTAGGGTAGATTCACCACATATGTGGAATTACCATAGCCTTAATACTTGGCAATGGTTTCAGCCTTTCCAGTTCCCCTAAAAACATCTCTTCTCTTTCAACTTCTCTTTCAATCAGGACAGACTGAAAGAGTTTGGGCTGTGCAGTCTAGAGAAGAGGAGGCTCCAAGGTGACCTTATTGTAACCTTCCAGTATCTGGAGAGGGCCTACAAAAAAGCTTTTAGGACTTTTTAGGATATCAGGGAGCGACAGGACTAGGGGGAATGGAGCAAAGCTTCAGGTGAGGAGATTCGGGCTGGACATGAGGAGAAAGTTCTTGAGCATGAGAATGGTGAGAGCCTGGAATGGGTTGCCCAGGGAGGTGGTTGAGGCCTCATCCCTGGAGGTGTTTAAGGGCAGGCTGATCTAGGGTAGGATGTCCCTGCCCATGGCAGGGGGGTTGGAAGTAGATGATCCTTGTGGTCCCTTCCAACCCTGACTGATTCTATGATTTTATGTTTCTAACTTCCTATACCATTCTTTGCCTAAATTGATGCAGCTGCCATAGTCATTGCATCATCCCTGCACAACCTAACTCCTGAAAATCCATAAGAAGCAAAATGAATAAAACCAGTGGAATAAAACCACTGCACAATGACATCTGCCATATGCTCCAAAGATGTGCTGTGAGAAATTGACTGTACAACTCAAAATGAAAAAAAAAAGAGAAGAAATTAATATTGTCACATGAAATCTTATCTAGAAAAGGTCAGATTTTATTTTTGCTTTAATTGTTTTTAGTGCCAAAAGCTTCTAGAGGAGCTGAAAATAGTTTTCTGAAACACTTCATAAAATTCATGCAAAGTTAGTAGCTAGTATTAATAGCTATTGTACAGACTTGATAGCTATTGTATAATACTGTTTGTCCCAATGTATCCTTTAGAATCATAGAATCAGAGAATCATAGAATCAACCAGGTTGGAAGAGACCTCCAAGATCATCCAGTCCAACCTAGCACCCAGCCCTATCCAGTCAACTAGACCCATTCAGTCTTTTCTTGAACACCCCCAGGGACGGTGACTCCACCACCTCCCTGGGCAGCCCATTCCAATGCCAATCACTCTCTCTGTGAAGAACTTCCTCCTGACATCCAGCCTATACTTCCCCCGGCACAACTTGAGACTGTGTCTAGCTGAAAGTTGTAGCTTTGGAAGTAGTAAATACTAATAACAATGCAGATGTATTTAGGGCAATCAGATAGTTGTGACATCTGTCTTATCCTGATACTTAGGAAGAAAATGCTTGTCTGTTATTGCTAATGGAGGAACTGTAATGTATTTTAAATATATATACATACATATATTTAGAGCATAGAATCATATAATCAAACAGGTTGGAAGAGACCTCCAAGCTCATCGAGTCCAACCTATCACCCAACCCTGTCCAATCAACTAGATTATGGCACTAAGTGCCTCATCCAGGCTTTTTTTGAACACCTCCAGGGATGGAGACTCCACCACCTCCCTGGGCAGCCCATTCCAATGGCAAATCACTCTCTCTGGGAAGAACTTCCTCCTAAATGGAAATATGAAGTATAAGGGTGACATCCGGCAGAAGAAGTGCAGTGAATTACCTCAGTTTAAGCTATCTGCGAGTCAGAGTTTTGCTATGAAGTTAGTTTTATTTTGTTTCTTGTGTAGTTGTTACTCCTTGTCTGTGGCTCTTAGGAGCAACTGCAGTATAAATGCATAATAATAATAGATAAAATAACAACAACAATAATGTTATTCTTTAGTGCCTGATGAGACTTTTGTTGATTTTAAGTTATGGGAGACCTTCCATCAAAGGCCCTAACAAATGAAGCCCATTATATAATTTAAAGGCATGCTGCCTTGATTCTGCAAATATAAACACTGGCATGGTTGGATTTTTTTTCCCAGACCCATTAAGCTGTCATACATGTTTTCTGTCTCTTTGTGTTGACTGTCAAGCTTTTTGCATATCTCTGTCTTAAGGACCACTGACAATAAGAAGGGAAACACAGGAAAAAGGCTTGGCAGTTTAATGAGACCTGGATAACATATGACTCACCAAGGGGATCTCATGTGTTTGCATCTGTGTCCATTCTTGCCCTGCCTGTCCCCTATGACCAAAGACATGATGTGAGCACAATTCTGTTGTGGACACTTTGTCAAAGGAATAATGTGCCCAAAAGTAGCACAAATGGATGTAACTATATACTTATTTAGAACCCTGTGTAAGGAGGAGCTGGAGACCTTTGCAACTTGAGAAGGGGCAAAGCTTGTCAATTCTTGTTCTCCCTACCTCTGAAGAGTAGTTCTGAGATTGAACTTTTCACTACACACCAGAAATTTGTTCTGGAGGGTACAAGTTAGTTTACTCAAGAATGACCTAATGTATGTTTAGTGTAGGTGATGAGGATCCCAAGACCTAAGATTGAGCCAATCAGATAAAATATTTAACAGAAATAGACACATCCTGTGAATTATGTATCTATGTTGGTGTTTTTGTCTGGCTATGAAGATACTCATCCAATGCAAAAGATCTGCTTCAGAGTTGTCAGTAGCAATCCTTCTGTTAAACCCATCAGTCTTTACTTTTGGGCTCAGGCACTGGGCTATAGCTGTAGCTAAACTTGCAGATAAAGTATAACAAGTCCCAGTTCAGATGTTTGTGTGATTCATTCACTGAGCACACAAGAAATCCTTAAAAATGGCTTGCAGGATATTTTGGTCACTGAGTCTGAAGCTGAAGACACAAAATGGGTGGAGAGATGAACGCGATACTCACTGGAGCCTACAGGAAAGCTGAGGAGGGGCTCTTTACACGGCCTAGTAATGTTAGGACGAGGGGGAATGGGTTTAAGCTGGAAGAGGGGAGATTCCAACTGGATGTTAGGAGGAAGTTCTTTACAGTGAGGGTGGTAAGGCACTGGAACGGGTTGCCCAGGGAGGTTGTGGATGCTTCCTCCCTGGAGGTGTTTAAGGTCAGGCTGGATGAGGCCTTGAGCAGCCTGCTCTGGTGGGAGGTGTCCCTGCCTGTGGCGGGGGGTTGGAGCTGGATGATCCTTGAGGTCCCTTCCAACCTAAACCAGTCTATGATGATTCTATGAAATGCATTAAAATTACACAGAAGTAAGGTGGTAACTTTTGAGTATATTTTGCCACATAAAATCCATGTACCTGATCACTGTTGTAGCTCTAGTAATGTGGTTTATTTTGCCATCTGAAGCCTTGTTACATTAAAATGCTGCAGAACAGTTCATCACAGCTGCATTTGCTTATTCTGCATATTAAATAAATGGTCTTTCCACTCCAGTGTTTGATGCCTGTAATTATATTTGATAAGAGTGAATAATCTCTTCTATTATTAATAGATGTTCAATGGGTGAGGCTCCACAGGCTCTTAGATCTGAGTTATCTGACCTTCTAGTTTGCAAATAAGTGAATCCTGTATCATCTTGACTAATAGGAGAGAGTTTTGCTGGTCTTTTTCTGATTTAACTAGCATGAAAGAAGAATTGCTCCTTGAAACACTGTGCTCTTTAGAGATCTCTTTATCTGCCTTTGTGAGCCTAGTCACCTGCTGGTCTTTTGAGGTTTTTTGTTTTGATTTGCATTGTTTTGTTCTATTTCAAACATGTTTGGAAGATGCTATTTAGAAAACAAAGTGAGAGATGATAAGAAGGGTTTGCATAGGTAGGTTTGTGTCATCAAAGGCAGCTGTAGCAGCAATACTGTGACCTCCAGATTCTGTGCACCCACTGAACAGGGAACAGGGTCAGCAGCTCCTTGGATAACATCTCTGTTCTGAAGAATCTCACATAGTGTCAAGATATTGGCATCACAGTTAGAAAAACTCTGTCTAGCCAAGATTTCCCCAAAAGGCTGATGAGACTGAAATACTCCAGCTTGGGAAACTCAGAGTAAGGCACCCCAGATTTTCAATCCAGCCCAAGTACATACCCTTTGACATCAGTAGAGTGCATATGGCATCTAACATCACCAGTGCTATGCTGCTTTCCTGCTGTATGCCTTTATCTGCTTAGGAGCTAATACAGGCATAGTTTTTCAGAAGTGACTAAAAGAATTAGAAGTCTTTGTCCCACTGACACTCAGCAAGCTGGCAAAGCCAAAGCACCTTTTAAGAGGAGGAAGTTGTTCAGCATGAGAGTGGTGAGAGGCTGGAATGGGTTGCTCAGGGAGGTGGTTGAGGCTCCATCCCTGGAGGTGTTTAAAGCCAGGCTGGATGAGGCTGTGGGCAGCCTGCTCTAGGGTAGGGTGTCCCTGGGCATAGCAGGGAGGTTGGAACTAGATGATCCTTGTGGTCCCCTCCAACCCTGACTGATTCTATGATTCTAGGATTCTATGATTCTATGCGAGCTCCTAAACTCCAAAGACACTCTTGAGCCTCTTATTACAGCCAATGCAGCAACCTAAATGATAACTGTTGTCAACCACTATTACAGTGTTGTGCAACTTCCACAATACATAGTTACAAAATAATAATGTAAATATTTACCAGCTCAGAGCTCAAGTCTTTAATCCAGTTAAAAATCACTGTGAAGGCTCCTCCATTTTTGGAATGTACTGCCTCTGTAAAACAACTGCTGTACTTGTGGGGAGAAAAAGAAAAGCAGAGGTAATATCACTGCTGCCTGCTCAATTCCAAGCTTAAAGCTCTCTGCAGTTCATCAATAGTGAGACTGCAGCCATGGGTTATGCAAATGGGACAAGAATTGGCTTGACCATTTTATGATCATTCAAACCAGACATCCAGCTATTTCAAAGGTACCTGGAGATTTTCCACACCTCAGCTTTTATTTGTTCAGTTTGAGATACTTTATAATGCAGGTCCTGTGTCTGGGTCGAGGCAATCCCAAGCACAAACACAGGCTGGGCAGTGAGTGACTGGAGAGCAGCCCTGAGGAGAGGAACTTGTGTGGGTGCTGGTGGATGAGAAGCTCAACATGAGCCAGCAGTGTGCACTTGCAGTCCAAAAA
>WAAF01002821.1:11900-25386 GCA_013400475.1 Tricholaema leucomelas | reverse complement strand
GGGGTTGGAATTAGATGATCCTTGTGGTCCCTTCCAACCCTGACTGATTCTAAGAAGTGAGAAGTGCATCTGAATAAGAGCTGATAAGCACTAAGCAGCTGGGCAGTCAGAGTCAGCCTCGTGGGCCCACATTATATCAGCCCAGCCCTTCCAGGCACAGACTTGCCCTTGGTGACTGCCCAATAGATAGTCTTGGTTGTCTGGGGGATTCTCTACAATTATTGGCTTTTGGATACCACTCCAAAGCATTGCTTTTTTCAATGTAAATCCCTCGCTGCACTGTACGCAGAGCTGTCCTGGTGCAGTCACAGCATCTCCACATAGGAGCTATGCAGGTGGTGTAGGCTGAGCTATTTGTTTCGAGCTATACAGGTGGTGTAGGCTTAGCTATTTGCTTCCTAAATATCATGGCTGCTTCCTTCCAAGAACTGTAGCACAGCTCAAATCCTGGCCATAATGAAGTGGTAAACACTACCTTCAAACCTCATGAATATTCACATCAGAATGCTTCAGCTGAAGTCCCAAGGAACCAAGCAGCCAATTGAAAGCACATTTATACAATTGTTTAGATGATGGATCTGAACAATACTTCACCATCCAAATGACTCAATATGACATGTAAATAATTGCTGGTGATTGCAACATGCACCAAAGGTTTACTTATTGATTCTTTAGCTTGCCTGTCATCATTCATTAAATATTATAGGGAGCTGTCAAAACAAATTTAATAGAGTGTGTCTATGCACATGTGGGTGCAAAAGAGCTTATTTTTGGCTTCTCTTTCAACAGGGCAGACTAAAATTGGATTTTTGCAAAATAAGTGCAAATTGGGTTGCTGTTGAATGCATGAAATGACTAAAAACCAATTTGTCTCAACTTTAATTAGAGTTGCATGACTACTCTCATATATCAATACTGCCTGTTTTTATTTAATTAGTCAGAAAATCCTAGTGTGCATAGGTACTGGATTGGGTTATGATCTGATCCTTAATGAAGTGGAGATTGACATCATCAAAGAGCACTTCTATTTAGTTTTTAATTAAAGATTAAACCCCCCCTCCTCCATTGTAGCAATTACATTTATTTTTGGGTTTGGTATAATAGGAATACATAAGCTGTGAATATGCAAATAACATCCTGGGAAGTATCTACATTTAAAGGCATAGCACATATGCATTTCCCTGTCCAATACTCATGCAAATTAACCCAGTGAAAAATTCAGTGCACGTTACAACATCTCTCCTACCTTCAGGCAGAATTATACTTCTACCATGTCTTTTACTTCTTCCATTGCTTCTGAAAGCTTGGAGGTTTTTTTTCTCGGTTTCTACCTCAGTTATAGGAAAACAGATTTCATTCAAAAAGTAAGAGCAAGCAGCTGAGTCTTCTTTTGTTGCCTCCTCTTTAGGGACCTGATTTGGCAAAGCTCTCAGAAGAAATGCCTAAGACAGGTGGAATGAGTTTTGCCTTGAAGTTTCTCTACAGTACTACTACTTCTCTACAGCACTGTAGAGACTGTTTTTCTACAGTACAAAGAAAGCCTTGATGACTCTGACAAGCCACATTAACCTCCAGAGGGAAACAGTGAAATACTATGGATGTCACTTTCGTTTGAAAGCAGTGTGATTTTGTCATCTGAATGTCCCAACATGCTTGTAAGTAAACAGAAGGATAACAGAGTAGAAAGGCAAGGGCATAAGAAATAAAAAGAAACACAACAGAGATAAACAATTCTATTGTAAGCAAAATCTCCCATAGACACAGTTGTCCTCTGCAGTTATATCCTTTTCTCACCTCAGGTCTGTAGCCTCAAAGCAGTAAAATGAAGATTTAGTTTTATCAGCCCCTGTGTGTTATGGCCCAAAGAAGGCCATAAATGAGCTACTTAATCTAAAGATTCAGTATAAATATACATTTGCCTCGCAAAATATAAGTTACAATAGCACTGTCATTGCTCTACACTGCCTGTTATTACCAATTAGTATACCTGCCTAAAAAATGCAGGTTTGGATTGACCAAAACAACTTGTCAATGTTTTAGAGAAATGTAATGTGATGAGATATTTTATTTCATCACCTTTTACAGAACTGCTGCAGCAAACAATACAGTAGTTTTCAGTCTTCTGAAATCTATGCCACATACAGTATTTATACCATACATAAAATAGGGTAAGTAGTAACTTTCTTATAACCCACACCTCTGCCAGTATCATACAAAATGCAAATGACAAGCCCTCTGATTCAGATCCAGCTTGTGTACACTAATGTGCTTCGTTCAGATGTTTCCTGGACAGCCAAGAATGAGAAAGAGGCACTGACCATTTGAACTGATCTCAGCAGATGCCTGATTCTCCTTTTACAGAACAGGGAGCCTTCTAACATAAACACCCAGGTGTTTAAAACAATGTGTGATGTTTCTCTGCTTTAGTGGGTAGCTTTTAATTCAATCATCCCTTAGTTTATCTTGTCTTCTGAGTACTAGAATGTTTGGTCCTCCAGTAATGCTGCATAAGCAGAAGGGTCTTGCTAAATTAAAGCTACAGGTTGCGTGACAACCCAGTCTTGCTATCACAGAAGGTTTGTGTCCACCCCTTTGCAATAAGCAATCAAGAATCATCCCTAGCATGCAGGCCACTCTGTCTTCTGTTGGGTTTATTTGTGCAGCACACTGCAAGAATCAGGCTGCATATCTGCTTCATGATGTTTAGTTTGCCTCATATCAGTGTCTCATGCCCTCTATGCCAGTGTGCATTTTTGCTAACACCTCAGAGCGCAGCAGTACTTGGTGTACACCTTGGTGTATATCCCACACACAGAAGTAAGGTGCATACAGTATCACCAAGGTTGGAAGAGACCTCACAGATCATCAAGTCCAACCCTTTACCACAGAGCTCAGATATACCTTATACTGGAGGCTGTGCCATTGGAGAAGTGTTAGAGACACAACATTTCAACACACTGTTGAGTGCATTCTAATGACCAACATTCATGAAGTATTGGCATGGCTCCCACAGTCATTTTCTAAAGGCATTGTACAGGTTTTAAATGAAGGTTATTTAATAAAGAGGCTTTATAAATGGTAGGGTTTTGCAAATTGTCATTTGGCAGATTGGAGTTAGACAAGAAAAATGTTATATTTTGTTCTGAGTTTAGTCTGGTTTAACTTTATCACAGTAAACTATGGCACCATTACAGGCAGAGATTGTTTTCTACTGTCTTCTGCTTTCTACTCAGCTCAGTTTGTCCTATTGCTTCTCTTTACTTTTACAAAGTGAGACAACTCACTGACTCTAAACAGGCAAAAGTAATGCAACCGAGATGTCTTGAAACATCATAAACATATCACTACTTGAAAAGAATACTCTCTCCCCCNCCCCCCCCCCCCCAGCTTTGCTTGTTTTCTTTTGTGCATCCAAACAGATTTGGATTATTAGGTTGTAAAGTTAGAAAAAACCAAACCTTCTCTTAAACTATGCTACTGGAATTTTTTTCTTTTCCACTTCTATGCCATCAGATATACCAGGAGTATTTTTTAAGCCTTTCATATAGAACAATAATAGGATCATAACTCTATGCTAATTTCCTACTGAAAATGGACCAGATGTCTACAGTGTATTAAGCAAACCTTGGTTCCTTATTTAGTTTGGAGCTGCAAATATCTATGGCAAACTGTCCTTCTGGACCAATCTATCATTTTAAGGAGAAGACCAAAGAAAATAGATTAATCAAAGGGCCTGCAGTTATTGTCTCCCCCTGTTAGCTCCAATTCATATATCATTAGAGAAAAAAGCCTGTCAGCACTGCAGGATGTTATCTCTTTGGGAGAAAAAAAATCTTCAGCCTAATAATTCATTTTTTTAAACCTGATGACAATACACAGGATTAAAATATTGGCTTTTCTAACATTTCTACATCAAGGAAAGCCAAGTCAAACAGTACACTGCAGCACTTTCAGAAAGAACAAATATTTTGCCTAGACAAGGCTTCAGCATATGCATGCTGTGCAGGTGGTTTCATGCAGCACTATTCATTTTAATGTAATGTCAAGACATAGGTAAGATATAGACTATAATATAGATACCCAAAGGGCTTTGATACAGCTCAACCACAATGGTAAAATGTAGGAGGAGCAGCACAGAGAATGCTTCGGAGTGGCCTCAGCATTAAATTTCAATCATTTTTCCGTAAGTGCAATTTCACTAGAGGCTTGATCTAAGCCCTTTGAAATCACTGGCAAGAGTAATGGCCTTTGTTTCACGTATCTCTTTCATTAACATGAGAGGATGCATGTTTCTGAAATCAATCTGCCTCTTAGAAGAACTGGGTAGGAAGCACTGGATCTTCAGCTGCATGCAATACACAAGCCTCCTTCAACCAGATCCATCTCAGCTAACTCTAAGTGCCAAATAAACTACACTCTAAGGCTACTGGTCTGGAACGACTGCTGCTCCAGTGTTTCCATCCTACTTTAAAGTTAGCTAGGATGAAGGTCTGCAAACCCTTTACTTCATCCAACCTGTGCTCCTTCTTCTGTCACCTGGTCAGAAGCCAGAGGTCACCGCTACATATTTCACCCAGGAACATGGGTATCCATGGTAGCTATTTTCCTCAGGCAGCTAATGTCCTCAGCTTTGAAACGTCTTTCTTTGGGACTGCTGGTGGGAATTTGCTTATCTCCTAGTACAGCTGGGTGACATCTCATTTTTCTTGTGCTTTGCTCGTGGTTCTGACTTGCGCTGACTCTCCAACAGAAAGCAGCCTGGAAGCAGCTGCTCTCATGTGCTTCTCAGTCATGCTTGGAGTCTCTCTGTCCATGACTGCAGGCTGTTTGACAGCTCTTTGCCTTTGGTTTAATTTCCACATCTTTCTTGAATCTGTTATCTTTGACAAGTGTGCTGATTTTGGTTTGCCTTTTGCCTGCAAATAGTGTGCCTGCATGACAAAAAGATCCAGTTCTATTATTCTCTAAGCTGATACTTCTATTTTCCTTTATTATATTCTATTTCCTTTATTATTTTTATAGCAGTCTGCTTCCGTGTTTTCAGTTTTCTGATTAGTGTCTGTGCAAATGCATCCATTAGATATCCCACCTACTGAAACTGGGATGATTATCCTCTCTCTTCATGCTGTTCTCTTCACAAGAAGTGAATAGATGTGTTCAATGTTTTCTCAGAGCTGTCTGGGATTTCAGGTAGCTTTTGATGGGAAAGTACAGGAAACTCATGGACAGCTTGTTCTACTCCATTTGCATCTTCATGAAGGTAATTTACCCCTGGCCAAAAAATGTCCTGAGACTTTATCTCATTTTGAGATTGGTTTTTATTATGGTGTGTTTCTTTTTTTTGCAACACACATTCTTCCTTTTGCTGAGATTACTGCTGGGTTGCTTTAAACACGACTATCTTGCACTCATATGTCATCTCACACAGGAGGAAACCTCCTGTGGCAATCTTCACTTTCAGTTTGGATATTACTGGAATATAAATTATCAATAGCCTCCTCACCAGCATCTGCCAGACATATCTTTGTAATCAGTTTGCTGCTTCCCAGTTTAAGACCAAGAGGTCTATTGAGAATGCTGGTCTCCTGACTGGATGGCTTGTTTAGCTTAGTATGAGAAAAAAAGTGGTTTGGGCATTTCATGCAGAATTTTGCCCCTTAATAAACTTATAGTCACTCATGAGTAGTGGTAACTAATTTCTTACCAGCGTGCAATGTGTCATGTTATCTGCTCCTATGTCTACCATTGTGCCATTGCCTTCCTTTGAGCTACTCTAAGAATGCTCAACATTTCTGTATATCTTTTCAGCCTTTCTAGTGCCTTTTCTTTTAAAGTGGAATTCTGCATTTCAGTAATCGCATTCACTTTTCATTTCATTGTATCTCCAAGCTCCACTGCCTTTTAATTATCATTGAAATGTTAGAACAAAATGCATAGTGATAATTCTGTCTCCTCTGATGAAGAGAGAGTAAATGTGCGTCAGATGCCACATTTTCATTTCTGTACTGCTTTTGAGCATGTGTATCATGAGCTGTCAACTGTAAGATCTTGTATTTCATTGTCATTGATTCAAAAAGTGGTTTATGAGACATGTCCCCTGAAAGAGGTGCTTGTCACTGATGCTGCACTGACTCCACAGTTCAGATGCAAACTGAACCGATTGTTGTATTGATCCAACAGCTTAGTTGTCGATGACAAATCCTGACATCCTTTTCAGCAGTGCTTTTAGGCTGCCAAATCACACTGTGTCTGCCTTCTTCTTTAACTAGAAACTATAATGAGTAATTCAGCTTCCTTCATATGTTACTGTCATACGATGACATTATGTAGCCCTGTTTCCTAAGGTTTTTTGCACTGCTGGGACAAGTTGAGCATTTTGTTTTCCTCATTTAGTTTGTTTTCCACATTTAGTTTGTTTTCCACATCTGTGCCATTGGCTCCTAATGCTTGCACTCCCAGTCCCTCTGAGGTTGGCTTTATGACTGCTGGAGGGTTCTCCACCACCCTAAGCATCTGACACAGTTCTCTTGAATTTTCTGGATGCATCTGAGCTCCTTGTCATTCTCAGGCATTTTTCTAGAGTAAGATCAGTTACCCTCATCTCTCTCTGCTATATATGCAGGCAACATGTCCCCTAGCGATCTTGTCTCTAACGAGGATATCTCTTATGAGCTGCATGACACCCTTTCAATTCCTTTGTACAACATACTGAAATGTAATGTTGAAAAAGCCTGTGAAGAGTGCTTTGAGCTCTCTTGTTGTACTTCATGGTGGGTGACAGGGGTTTCTCACACAGCCAGCAATCATGTTTCATTTGAGAGGTTGATAAAATCCATCTGAGGAAGCGAGGACTTCTTAAACTGCTCTCACTTGATCATTTGGGATGATCTATCCAGTTTTTACAGCTGTTTTACCATCTGCTATTTTGTCTAAGTACAAAGCTACATTCACTTATTCTTCTTTTCCTATGAAGTAGCAGAATGAAAGTTTAACTTTTTTTTTTCTTCAGTTTTTATTTTAGTTTCCCCAGGCAGTCCTCTATACAAGCTGGATTCTTCTTTCCAGTGCTCTAAAGATTTTGCAATACATTTTTTTTTTCCTGAACGCCTTTAGTTGTCTTTGGTCTGCATTCTTACTTTGCCCTGTTTCTAGGCACATTTTTGCCAATCTGCTGGTCACCCTTCTTTCTTTGCTGGACATGCAGCCATTCCCCTGCCAAATGCAAGTGCTGTGCAATAACATGTGCTGCCTCCTTGCTTCAGAAACCAAGACGGCTTGTTACTGCACCTTTCCTACATCTACCTCTGCCATTTCACCATCTCCAGAGACTGGCCTCTTGGAAGATCCTTTAAAATATTCCCTCTGCACCTTGTATTTGTCTCTGAAAGGCCAACACAGTTTACTGCAGGCTGGTATAAGGACTGAAATGGCAACGTGTCGGAAGGCCACATGGCAGCATGTTGGAAGGCCTTGGAGCTTAAGAATTTTTGCTTGGTTGATTCGCCCTGCAAGTCTCTCATCTTAGCAATAAACACAAATCTATATGACACTTATTTATCATATATCTTAAATGAGCTTGTAGGCTTTGTGCAGAACAAATTGATGGAGTGCCCATATTACAGAGAGATGCTGTGATTGGCTTTACTGTTTGCTTGAAGATCCTGTGCGGGGAAAAAACAAACCCACAAACAAACCACAAAAGAACCAGGCTAAGACTGAGAACATTTGAAGACTGCTCCAGACTTCTAGGCTCTGGGCAACCTCATTGGTTCATTTTCTTATTTGTAGCATGGATGCAAACCAGGAACCTCAACAGTTTCCCTCAGAAATAGTGGTGGAGGTTGTGACAGAATAGCTGTGACCCTCTGCCTGAAGCCCTTCTACTCATTGTGGTCCTTCTCCAGGGTTCAGCTCTGGCATTTTCAATCTTCAAAGCAAGAACATGAACCTCACAGTTCAGATTTTGGTCAGTCTGTAGCTTGAAGCATGCGAAATCCTGGGATTTGTCTTTTTCTTTTGATAGAAAACAATAAATTGGCTCCAGTTCATTTATAACTAGCCTGAAGTTTAATCAGAAGACTCAAACCTTTTGACAAAACATGTTCTGGATACATCTGTAGGAAAAGCTGCAAACAGCTGAATTTTACTTTGCTTTGAATTTCCTAACAAACATTTCACATTGCTCCAAAGTACACTTTCCACGAGTTGAAGGAATCACCCTGTATAAAGGTTAAGGGGAAAGAAATTATATGACAAGCTCTGTTACCTCCTGCTGTTTCCCTTTCTGTTTGTACTCAAGGGTAGGGAGAAAGAAGCAAATGATATAGTAAGAACATATGGTTTCTAAAAGGAGTCCTTTTAGAAGAATAACATATTAGTTAAATACTACTGCATCTTGCCAAAATGACATTATTATAACATCATCCCTTACAATTACTAGCACAGCTGAATCAATAATGTGGATACTATAAAGAAAAACTGGCTACAATGGAACTATAAATTCTGCAGAAATTATTGTAGCAATTTTGTAGTGGTTTGGAATAAGCTTCCTAAACCCCTCAACCGCTCCAGCAGATTGTCTGCCTCACGCAACCATTCTGTTACAACTCTTGTTTGCTTGTGGCAACATTTTTCAGTCAGTAGACGTGAGCTTGGGGAATTTGCACCCCACAGAAATATAGCTGTCAGGAAAAGGTCGCTTTTGCCTGCAACTTACATCTATTGGCTTAAAGTATCCAAGCAGGGTATAGGATTTAATTCCATTTTTCTAGATATCTGGGTCAAATCGGCATTGTATGAGAGATTTTTAGTTTAAAGGAATTAGCAAAGAACAACTGGAATTAAAAAGGGTAATGTTGCTTGACTCTAGCTGAAGAAGTATTCCTTGTTTTCGGCTAAGTGCTATTTCATTTCCATTTTCTGTGCCATAGTAAATAAAACCTGAAACACATTAAAATTAATTGCCTGAATATATTTGGTCTGTAAGGTTAGACTGACAATATAGTAATTCTTTCTAACACATCTTGCTGGTGATTAGCCTATCCATTACTCAAAGAAATAATATTTTGCTACATTGACTTCTTGGGAAGACAAATACCAAATATAAAGGATTAAATAAGCAGTTCCAAATATGTGTGAATGTTTTCATATCTCTCAAGAAACTGATTCTCTTTATGAGATTTTTATTTGGCTGGCTCATCTAAAAGCAGCACACACTGGCACATAGAAAATTGTGGACTGGAGAACGAGAGAATTTTCAGCTAGCACAGAACTTCACCAAGCTCTCTTGTGCTTCAGTGGAGTTGCAAGTACTCAGCACCTGTTTCATCAGCCAACAGATGGTCACAATTTAAGGAGACCCATAGGCAAAATAACCTTCATTTACTTCAGGCTCTCATGGTGTTCTGCATTGCTGTGCTTGCCATAAGTGATTTTTTGGATAAAAAAATGGTATGTATTATATAAAATAGGCAACACGTGCTTTGTTGACAGATCAGAGCATATAGATTCACTTTGCTTATCATAGGTCTAGCTAAAAACCTCTTCAAACTGATAGATTCCCTGCGGCTTTAATTTGGCTTTAACTTGGCTTGGCTGTTCCACAAACAGAACCAGGTTTCATATTGATCGGGTTGAAGCTGTCCCAGCTCATTGCAGGTAGACTGGACTTTATGACCTGTGAAAGTCTTTTGCAATGCAAAGCATTCTATGTCTCCGTAAGTCTATAATATTCATGGAATCAACCAGGTTGGAAGAGACCTCCAAGATCACCCAGTCCAACCTAGCACCCAGCCCTGTCCAATCAACTAGACCATGGCACTAAGTGCCTCAGCCAGGCTTTGCTTGAACACCTCCAGGGACGGCGACTCCACCCCCTCCCTGGGCAGCAAATTCCAATGGAAAATGACTTTCTCTGGCAAGAACTTCCTCCTAACATCCAGCCTATACCTCCCCTGGCACACCTTGAGACTGTGTTCCCTTGTTCTTTTAGTCCTTGATCCTTTTAGTCTGTGAACTTCACAGGACAGGGTCTTTTGTTGAAACTGATGTCTGGGCACCACACATTCCTCTACTTCTCTGTGATCCTACAGTGCATACACTGTTTTTAGGTTAAACAACAGCAGTTATTTGGGGGGATTTTTTAATGGTGTGCCACTTTCTTGATCTACATCACACTGCAGGCACAAGAACACTAGCCAGTAAAAGAGCAAGAATGAGTAGCAGACAGAGAGAGAGCTGGGAACAGAAATTAACTGGAAACAAAGCTTACTATAACATTATCTTTTAATGTGCTTCCCAGTTTCTGAATGGAAGAAATATATTTAGCAATTCAAACTTTACTCAGAGATTCAGAAGTTGAAACTTTCCTCAGAGAAGTGGCATGTTATTATCCCATAATGATTTGAAAATACCATGCATTTTACTTCTTTATTCCATGCCGTGAGTAATTATCTGCATTATAACACCTGAAATCTGAGTCAAAGCTATCTATTGTATGACATTTTGTAGGGCTTAGAAGAGGTAATTCTTTTACTCTACAATAACGGTCCTACTTATAATTCAGACAAACACAGGCCATTCAGTAACTGTCAAGGCTGAGTTCATCCTGCTTCTTTCATGCTAATTGACATGACTTCTGACACTTTGGTAAAATATGCTTGTATTTTGAGCTTGAAACAAAAAGGACAGTGGATCTGGCATGTGGAGGAAAAGCCTTACAGTGGAGCAAGTCTCAGGACTCACTACACTCTATAAACAGTGTGACATTTCCAGATTGGTAGTGCAGCAATGTAGGGCATATCATGTATTTATCTGCTGATGTGAGAAGATGAGACTTAACAATCAAATTAAAGAACTGTCAGTGCCACAATTCTCTGATACCCATGGATACAAGAATACAACTGTTTCGTCTCACATATCTCCCACTCATCTGAGCACATCAGAAAGACACAAACAGTCCTTTTAATCTACTAAAATATAAACATATAGGTAAATGATACAGCACTACACATTGTTTGATAGTGATTTGTATAGTAGTGGAGATTCATATTTGAGATAGAGCATTGAAATCCTTTCTTGTACTCCTGGAAGTCAAATAACAATTGCTTCACCTCAGAGAAAGAAGTTGGTCTATACTGTGGGACAGAGCCCTGTTCTCTTTACAAGATTTTCTAGCAGGCCCAGCCAAGAGGAGGATCTGGATATTGGTGTAATCTGTCAGGTCTCAACTCACAGAGCTCAGCGCTGGTGGGAAGGAGGATTGTGAGGACACTAAAATGTCTGCTAATCTAATTAGGTAGTCTCTGTCATGGTGTCCAATCTCTATAGCCAAAAACATGAAGAGAAGTGTTTTATTGCCACTGATGGAGAGGCTAAATTATTGGATGGTGTGAGAAGACCTGAAAGTATGCCTGAATTGAAAGAAAACATTGAACCCAAGGACAGGGCACCAAAACATTCTCAGAGAAAAAGGAAGCCTTTGATTGATGTTTAGAAAATAGGATCCTCCAAGGTAGAAACTAAGATGTCTTGGGGGTGCCATAGGTGAGGCTTCTAGAGACCTAAAAGTGACAGAAAGAGTCAATATTTTAAATGCTTATTTTTTTTGTGTGACAAAATATGTGTTTTACTACTTTTTTAAAAAAATATGCTTTCACAATTCTTTAGAAAGTAGCATTTATGAACCTTTCAGCCACCTTTGTAAAGGCCTGCATAAAATTTCCCAATGAGCTGAAGTATCATCTGTTTGTTATGGTGATGACAACAGGGAGGTCTGTCCTTTAAAATCAGAGTTTCCAAAGGGGGATACCATTCTAGTGCTGTGTAACACTAGAAGGGACATGATATTTGACTAGAAGAAGGTCTTAATGAGTCATCCAATGAGAGGTTCTTAGTGAATCTTGACTAGAAAGGTCAGCTATTGCCAGATCTATATACTAAGTATTCAGCTCTTGGATAAATTCTACCTGTAGTTTTCAGTTTCAGTTAAGATTATCTCTCAGATTTGTTCATACTCAGACTGGTTAGATGTCATGCTGAAGTTAACTTCTGAGCTTTTTGACAGTGGCACAAGACTGATGTGTTGGGATTTAATATGTGCCCATCCTTTCCAAAGAGGTTATAATGATGACTGAGATCCTGAATAGACCAGGAAACCTACAGTGATGTTTCCTTCCTATCAATAAGTGCACCTAGACATATACTCAGTCCCTTTTTTGAAAGCAATCAAATATTCTTATTCTATTCATAGTAAAAATGAAAGCAATTTTTGAAAGCAATCAAATATTCTTATCCTATTCATAGTAAAAATCACAGAATCATAGTATGACAGGGGCTGGAAGGGACCTTGAAAGATTATCTCATCCAGTTGCCCTGCCAAAGCAGGAGCACCTAGAGCAGATCACACTGGAATGCATCCAGGCGGTTCTTGAATATCTCCGGAGAGGGAGACTCCACAACCTCCCTGGGCAGCTGTTTGCAGTGCTCTGTAGCCCTCACAGTGAAAATAAATGAATGGGTTATAGAAATCTAAGGTGCTAATAAGACAGTGAATACTGAGTTTATCAGCCATTGCAAAACAGTTGAGAAAAATATAAATAAGACTTGTCTTCAGGACTGGGGTACAATACCCATTGTAGTTAATAAGAAATAGAGTCATGCTGACTACAGTGACCGTGGTACCAGACTATGGGTGTTTGAACAACAAGTCCTCAATGGTAGAAAATGTCATAAAGATACTGAGCAAGTGAGGCATTGACTGAACAGTCTCCCTGGAAGCTTGCTGGCACATTTTGAACCTCAGTATCTCCAGTAGAACTATCAGAATTTATATACTGGATAGTAATTTATATACTGGGTAATATTTCTTCCTTTCTCTAGATGTGGGTTTGTCATATGCTTGTCCAGGAAGGAAGGTTTTTCTTTTATTTGAAAGGCTGAAAAACTCCTCCCTCAGGATGTTCCCAGATCTTTACTCATCCTGATTAGGTTACTGGATAAACAGAAGGGAATGTTATGATCAGCTATTGAAATGTTATGAATAATACAGAAGAAACAATATTTATCCTGCAATTCCTGCATAACACTTCAGCGTTACCCTTTCCTTAGTCCTTTACTGACAGGATGAAGGCTAAAATATGTCTTCTATAGGTTACATCTTTTGCATGTAGACATTATAAAGAGGTATTTCTACTCATGTCAAGAAGAAATTTCACCTGGGAAAAGAATATCAACAAAATAATTGTATGGTGTCACATCCAGCTGGCGGCCAGTCACTAGCGGTGTCCCTCAGGGATCAGTGCTGGGCCCCATCCTCTTTAACATCTTCATAGATGATCTGGATGAGGGCATCGAGTCAGTCATCAGCAAGTTTGCAGATGACACTAAGCTGGGGGCAGATGTGACTGAGTTGGAGGGCAGAAGGGCTCTGCAGCGGGACCTTGACCACCTGGACAGATGGGCAGAGTCCAATGGGATGGCATTCAAT
>WAAF01002821.1:0-11717 GCA_013400475.1 Tricholaema leucomelas | reverse complement strand
GAGGTGAGGAGAAAGTTCTTCACTGAGTCATTGGACACTGGAATGGGCTGCCCAGGGAGGTGGTGGAGTCGCCGTCCCTGGGGCTGTTCAAGGCAAGGTTGGACGTGGCACTTGGTGCCATGGTCTAGCCTTGAGCTCTGTGGTAAAGGGTTGGACTTGATGATCTGTGAGGCCTCTTCCAACCTTGGTGATACTGTGACAATGTGATACTGTGATTTATTAAAATATGCCTCTCAAGTCAATCACTTCCCCCTACCCCTCCCCCAATCATTTATGATTGAAATGATTTTGTTTGGTTGCACTCACTTGTGCACCAGTTTAGTAAAAGGGTGTATTGGTTCTTGTCCTGCCTGGCCTTTTATTGAAGTAAAATTAAACAATTTCATGATTCAATTATTAATATCTTCCATCTATAAACCATGTCTTCATCTATAAACCATATTGACATTCAGTCTAGACATCTCAAGAGGGGATTCACTTCATGAATATCAATAAACAGGTTGTAAGGAGACCGGGAATATGAAATTATTTCAAAGCGTTTGACAGTTGACAATGTTAATACAATAATTAAAAGCTCACATCCCTTAGGAAGAAGAAAAAAAAAAGCTGCTCAGCATTTCTATGTAGGAAGCAGCAAAGCCCTTAAAAGGTGTAAATCAACACAGCTGTACTGTTGTTACTGGGTCCCTGTGGATTTTCATCAACTCCCACAGCAGTTTCACAAATCAAGAAATATTTCTTTTGCCCCGAAGATGTCTTCAAGGACTGGTTTAACCTCAAGTTATGCCCAGTTTGGCATTAGCTTTTCAGCCAGGAGGAGGGTAAAAAAAAAGTGATTTGAAAATACAAATCCTATCCTGCATTAAACCTCTGCTTTGAAAAGAAAGTGGCCGATAAGGCGATGAGCTGAAGAGCTGGCTCCACACCGGAGATGCAAATTAAAAAGCATTGAGTCAGAGAGTAAATGGCAAAACTTCACAGCTGAGTCTTTCTGCTTCTCAGTGCAACTGGTGTAAAACTTCCCTGGGTAAGAATCCATCAACTCAGAAAAAAATCAGAAAGACAGCAGATTTCTGCCAGGCATTTGTCATAGCAATGACCTTCTGTGTGAAAATAGAACAACTGACCACAGGAACACAAATCACATCACAGGGGCTTCTTTGAAATTGTTTCTAGAGATGGCTGGAACTTAGTATCAATTCTCCATGTATCTGAGAACAGGGATGGCATTAAAAATAGAGCATGTAAGATTCTTACAAAAACTAAGATAATGCAATAAATATGATGCTGTCTTGTGGGTGGGTATCCCACTATGTTTATTTTGCTAAGATAACACTGGCTTAACATACATCCAGGTTTGCTTGCTAATGGACTGCTGATGTGCTCATTCAGTGCTTCTCTGCCCCTGCTGCTTGGACTGGAGGCACATTGACACTTGGGCTGCAATTTTCAGGCAGGCATCAGTCAATTCTATGGATAACAAAGATCCAGAATGGCTGGTTGTTAATACTAAATAAATATTGGGAGAAATATTCAGCCTTAGGTATTGGTTAAAGTGTTCCTCACTCCAGTGGGATTAAAACCTCATATTCTGTCTGAGTGAATGGAGAAATCTACAGCACTCAGTGCTGTAACCTGAACTAGACATTGTGCAACACATTACTTAGAAGTAGCTCTGCTTTTTTGCCAGTTGGAACTTAATTGACAGCTATTGAAGACAGTGTGTGCTTATTTGGCATGCAGCTCCCCCCTCCTACAGGAGGTCATTGATAATTTCAGTTGTAACCTATGGGTGCACAAAACTGAACAGCATTGTATCCCTAAGGGGACAACTCAAACCCAGGTCATTCAGGCTCACCTCTGATGTCATCAGTGGACTTCAGGCTCCCATGGCTGTCTTTTCAGTCTACTGACCATCCACCACTTCTTCCCCTCCCTGCTCTTGACACTTCCCTTCTCTTCTTGCACCACATTTCCACCTCCCCATTAGCAATTACAGGAATCCACTATCAGGAATGCTTTGGAAGAACTGTTTGTCCTTTGTAGCTGAAACATTAATTACTGTCCTAGCATCTATAATAAAGCCTTTGACACTGTGTCTCATAGCACCCTCCTGGGGAAACTGGATGCTCATGGCTTGGATGGACATACATTTCACTAGGATGAAAACTGACTGGATGGCCTGGCTCAAAGTGCTGCAGTGAATGGAATTAAATCCACTGGTGGCCAGTCACAAGTGGTATTTCCCAAGGAGAACTGGTTTGGTACTGGGGCCAGCTCAGATCTTTATCAAAGATCTGAATGATGGGATTAAGTGCACTCTCACTAAGTTTACAAACTCCTCCAAGTTGGGTGGCAATGTTGACTTGCTTGAGAGTAGGAAGGTTCTACAGAGGAACTTGGACAGGGTGGATGGGCTGCCCAGGGAGGTGATTGAGTCATTTGGATGTGGTGCTTGGGGATATGGTTTAGAGCAAACCTTGTAGATTAAGGTTATTCGCTGGGCTTCATGATCCCTAGGGTCTTTTCCAACCTGAACATATCTGTGATTCTGGGATTCTGTGGATCAATGAGCCAAAGTCAGTTGTGTGACATTCTACAAGGCCAAGTGACAGGTCCCATACTTTGGGAACAACGATCCTTTGCAATGCTACTGCCTTGGAGGAGAATGGCTGAAAAACTGCTTGTCAGAAAGGACTTGGGGGTGTTGATCAACAGCCAGCACATGAGCCAGCAGCTCTGTCCAGCTGGCCAAGAAGGCTGATAGCATCCTGGCCTGTATCAGGAATAGTATGGCCAGCAGGATTAGAGAGGTACCCAGCACTGGTGAGACTACATCTTAAATGTATTTGGTTTTGGACCATCAGTAGAAGTAAGGCTGGAACGTGTCCAGAGAAGGGCAGCAAAGCTGGCAAATGATCTAGAGAACACATCCTATGGGGAATGGCTGAGGGAACTGGGTTTATCTAGTCTGGAGAACAGGATGCTCAGGGGAGACCCTATTGCTCTCTGCACCTTCTTGAAAGGATGTTGTAACAAGGTGGGTGTCAGTCTATTCTGCCATGTAGAAGTGACAAAATGAGAGTAAAAGTCCTCAGGTTGTGCCATGGGAGATACAGGTTGGACATTAAGAAAAATTTCTACCCAAAAAGAGCTGTCAAGAGCTGGAAGAGGGTTCCACCCAAGGAAGTGGTTGAATCATCCTCTCTGCAGGTGTTAAAAAGACATGTAGATGTGATGCTTAGGGACATGGTTTCATAGTGGACATGATAGTGTTAATGGTTGGACTCAAGGATCTTCTAGGTTTTTGCCAGCCTTCACTGCTGACAAATTGTGTTTTATTGTGAGAGAAATGCTGCCCTTCAGTTGTCTGGGCAAGTTATTTGTAATCCTGAACAAACATAATTTATAAAAACAAGTAATCAGTCAGGATCAAAACTGATTTTCACCAAAACATTCACTTTTCTCTTCAGAAGTCTTTTCACAAGCCTCTTACATTTTCTCCTGTTGCAGTACAGAGAAAATCCTCTTACAGTGTAAATCAGTCTAGTTGTCTTCAAATCAGTAGAGAACAACCAGTTCCTTCCAGATTTAGATCTGAACTACGATTTTGTAGGGTTTCTGGAAGGCAGAAGGATCATGTTTGGTATTGCTGAAGGTGGTGAAGGAGTTCCCAGTTTGTGTGGTGCAAAATAGAACTCACACATTTTCTTTTCCACTCCTTAGGAGACACAGAGCTCTTCCTGTTTGCCTCTGATACATTGAAGGGCATTGCTAAAACATCAGAAGAATGTTCTTTTCTTTTTTATTTCACAGAATCACAGAACCTTAGAGGTTGGAAGAGACCTCCAGCTGTGAGTCCAACCCCTCTGCCAAAGCAGGATCACTTAGGGTGGTCCACACAGAAATGCATCCAGATGGGTTTTGAAAGTCTTCAGAGAAGGAGACTCCACAACTCCTCTGGGCAGCCTGTTCTAGTGTTCCATCGCCTTCATTGTAAAGAAGTTTCTCCTCATACTGAGGTGAAACCTTCTATGCTCAAGTCTGTACTCATTGCTCCTTGTCTTATTACTGCACACCACCAAAAAGAAATTGGCCCTATCCACTTGACACCCACCCTACAGATATTTATAGATATTAATGAGATCTCCTCTCAGTCTTCTCAAGATTAAACAGCCCCAGGGGTCTCAGTCTCTGTCTCTAAGGGAGATACTCTAGTCTTGCAGTCATCCTTGTGGCTCTCCACTAGACTCTCTCCAGCAGAATTTCTGTGATTTTATTCCAAAGATAAAGCCCCAAACAAGTGGAAATTCCCTGATAGTTTGCATACCTTGCCCTCCCTGCTTTGCCTTATTTGCTCAGACCGGTACACAACATGGGTGCAAAGAGCTTACATACTAGTTAAGCAGAGTCTTATAGTGGTTAACCTGCTTTCTTCCTTGCAGAACATCTCTGGAGCTACTATGAGCTGATACTAGAGAAATAAAGTATCATTCTGGGAATGTCAAAGCCTATGTCTATCAATTAAAAAACTAGCACCCAACCTTGAAATTAGGCATTAAACAGTAAGAGGACATTACTTTGGAATTGAGTAGTCATTTTAAAAATGCTTTAATTCTCAATGAGCTTCAGAAAACTTTGAATCGTATCTCAAGTCTAATTCCACAGAGACTAGCTATGTGACTACATTTTGAGGAGCCCATAAACCTCTCCAGACAGCTTTAATTGCTCAAAGGACAAAGGAGAGTAACTGGGAGGGAGAAAGCTATCTCATGTTTTCTGAAGGTGTTTTCTCTCTTAGCAAATCAGAGCTTTTTTTTTGTTTGGTTTTTGTTTGTTTTGCTTGCCTTGGTTTGGAACAAGACAGTCAATTAGGGTAGGTAGGCAATCACCAGGGATTAGATCCACTTGTAATTGGGAACATTACTTTGACAGGAAATACTTTCTTTAGGGGGAAAAGAAAAAAAAAAATAGAAGAGATAAAGAAAAAGAGAGCGAGCTGTGCTGAGCTCTTCAGTGCCTGGGGCAGAACATGTCAATGCCTCGCTTCCAAGGGTGGGGAAGTCCATAAATCAGAGGGATCACTGCTTTCTGTGGGAATACCGAACCTGCACTTTGGTGACGCATCTGAGAATTAAAGAATCCCAGAAGACTTGAAACTGTTTTCAAAAGGTGCACAGAGCTGAATTACTAGAGGGGTTGTTCGTTATCAATCCTGAAAGGCTTCTACGTCGGTCTTTTTGTGGGATGCGATGCGAAGATGATGTGTCAGACACTCTATAGCAGACTGCCAGACCTTCTGGGCAAAACATCTTGCTTTTTAGCACGATGTCTCATCGGAGGCAGGTTTTACCTCACAGTTTACACTTGCTATGAGGTACCTGTTACCAACTGAGCTTTCACACTTTTCAGCTGACCGTGGCGTGGTGCTTTTTCTCTCAGGGCTCATCCTCTGGAGAAGCAAATGGGCTGAAGGGTAGGGTGTGTGCATTTACAAGTCACAGTTTGAAAGAGGAGTAAGTTACCTCAGACTTTATGTGCACTAAGAGCACCTACGAAGAGTGTAAGTGCACTGTAGCTAGCAAGTGGCAAATCATTCCCCTAGCCACAGTCTTCCAACACTGGGCTCCAGGGGACAAGGGCCCATCATCAGACTTGAAGGTAGAGAAGACATTAATTATCTCTTCTTTGTCTGCATCCCTCTTTGTGAGGTGACCACCCTTATCACATAATAGGCAAGTGTTATCTCTTATCTTCCTTTTGCTGTTAACATATTTTTAAAAGCCTTTTTTGTCCACAGTCCACAGTGCTGGACATCTTCAACATCGAGCTTTGAGCTTTGTCCACATGAACTTTCTCCTTACATTGGCAAATGACATCCCTGAAGTCCTCCTTAGCCACCTATCCTTGCTTCCAATGTCCATATACTTTCCTTGCCAGCCTAAGCTCTAGAAGATCCCTGCTCAGCCAAGATAGCCTTCTGCCTCACTTGGGGCATCTTTCATACAAAGAGTTAGGGCTCTTCAGCCTTGAGAAGAGGAGAATGTTGCTGGTTAAACAATAGGTGAGGGAACAACAGCTATGGAGAGCACAGTGGGCTGTTGGCAAAGCACAGAAGACAACCATCCCGTTAATTAAAAAAGGTTGTCAGTGTGATCCTGTACTTCTCTTAGAATTGGGTTGAGGGATTATGGTTGCAGAAGCCCTTTAGTCAGAATTCTTGTGCAAAAAGACATCAGTAAAGTTCAATAGCAGAGAAGTATGTTTTTTTCATTCCATTTCTGTTGATTGTGACAATGCTGGAAACTTCTTCATTTCTGCTCCTGTCCCACAACTGCCTGATAAATCATGCATACAAGATACATAGACACAGAGCAGGTACTTGTGAGAGCTGTACAAAAGTTTCCCAGCCCAGGGATCGTGACTGCTCAAACGACCCCACAGCCTGGAGCAACTGTGTGTTGCCATGGCTTGTACTAGCTCTGTTAACCTGAGTTTTGAAAAGACATTGCTGCAGAGCACTGACGACAGAAGGAATGTTCTAGGACAAAACTAGGACAGGATTAATGTTCCTGCTTGCTTCATGTTGACTCAAAGCATTTGGCAGGAGACAGAGTGAATCACTAAGCTTGCTGCTGTGCAAGAGTTACATTGGTGTGATTATGCCTGATGGTTCTTGATGCTATTGTTCCTTATATAAAAAGCCTCCTCCCCATGCCAAATACAAAGAAACACAAATCCATGGTACACCAAACACGATGAAAGCCAAGGATTGGAAAGCAGTGTCCTAACAAGAATGGAAAAGAGGTTTGTCAAGCACTGGAGCCTGTTCCCTCAGGACAGCCTTGTATTGCAACATGGGTTTATCTCTTGCTCCAGATGCTTCTCTGCACAAAACACAACATGCCCCTAGTGCGCACAGCATTTGTTTAGCTGGGTGCAAACTATTCCAAAGATGCAGTTAAAATCTGAGGAAGAGGAAATGTGGTTGAAAGCCTGAAGCCAGACAACACAAACTCCAGATTCTTTGGTGTTACAATGACAGAGGAATTCTCTGTGGGAATGATCTGCCAGTGTCCATAAAACAGGACAATTTCCTCTCACAACATCAGTAATTCAATTCCTGTCTAGTAAAGTCAAAATGTTTATTGTAAGTTTTCCCCAGATTAAAGTGGTTTTAATACATTATTTAACCTAAATCAGAATGCTTCTTTTTCAATAAGTCCAAACTTTTATTTTGTGTCAGTGCAATAAATCAATATATTTCATTTCCCTATTAGCACACTGATTTATGTGAGGTGTAATTTAGGTCACCCTTCAGCCTGTTGCCTGGACTCCCAGGAACACTGTGCTTCCCACAGCATGCTATGGATTTCCTGTTCACTCATGGGTGCTTAGTTCAGATTGCAAAGAATGAAGAATTGAGATTGGCTGGTACTAGTCTCTTCAAGGCCAGTGGTAAACATAGTGCATGAAAATTAAATACAATAAAAAAGTTCATTAAGTGAAAGGAAAGCACATTTTATGAACAGCAACAAAAAATGACATTGCCATTTGAAATTCTAAAATAATACAGCAACAGCAAGAAAAAAAAATACTGCAGTTTTCAATGTTATGCTCTAATCTGAAGCAAAACCAAACCAGATGCCTGTGTCCTGTGAGACTTATCCAGTATTCAGTGTTGCTCCTTATTCGATTTGGTGGTCTAAACAGTGCTTTAATCACAGAAAGATCACTGGGAACTTGTAAAATAGAATAAGTGCAGAACATGTTTCTAGAATAAGATGTTTTAAAACCTGATTAATTTTCAAAGAGCTTATAGTCTTGCTATATACTGTCTGCTACTAATTAGCTAATTGTTTTCAAAATATTTAGATGAAAAAGATATAGCTTAGCTTAAATATATTACATTCTAGCTCTTATAGTACCAAATCTTTCTAGACAGTTTTGTCATGAGTAAAATCACCTGCCCTTCTAAAGCCTTCTACCCCTAACTATCCCTTGTCCCTTGTCTCTCCTCTCCTACTTGCTCTTGAGTGGCACTTCTCGGGGGCCTTACTGGAGAGATCACCTGCTTTGCTGAACCCTACCATCTACCGTAGCTACAAATAATTTTAAAGTGGTGCAATTGTAATAACTGACACAAGCTGGGTTTTGCCTGTATAAACCAGATCAAAATAATTTAATAGCTCACTAGGGAATCATATGACAGCTTTAAACAATTGCAATTGTAGAATAGTTCTTTTAGTCATTATGCTAATACAGTCTGTTCTGCTACACACAAGAAAAAAGGAACATCTGAAGCCAGTGCATCATAATTTGGTTTGTAATTATGGTGTAAGCAAAGCCAAGATGAGCAGAGCAGGAGTGGTGTTCGTGCTGGTTGCGGGGTTCCTTTCGACATGGAGGAAATTCCAGGCAAGTCTAAGGTTAACTGAGGACACCTTCAAATATCCGTTTTACTTGTTGCTACTTGCTATTTGTTCTGAGAATACTCAGTATCTAATATTTGCCATTGGAATGGGCTGCCCAAGGAGGTGGTGGAGTTGCCATCCCTGGGGGTGTTCAGGAAAAGATTGGATGAGGCACTTAGTGCCATGGTCTAGTTGACTGGATAGGGCTGGGTGATAGGTTGGACTGGATGATCTTGGAGGTCTCTTCCAACCTGACCGATTCTATTCTATTCTATTCTATTCTATTCCTGGTGCTCTTTATGTGAGGGAAGATAGCCACTCCAACAAAAAAAAACCATCCTGAATAGAAAGAACATAGAATTATTTTTCAAAGACACCCAACAAGCTGTTTTTTTCCCTGCTTTGTAGAACTAGAAAGTCATCCCACAACAGGACCAGAATGCTAAATCTAATTGCAAATACCTTAAGGTCATTGCTGAATTACGAAATTCAGGCTCGACTCTGTGTAGCATGTGAATGTCTGTTTGCCCAAGAGAAAATGCAGATCGAGGCAATACACATTCTTATAAAGACAAGAACAAAATCTGTGCAAATCTGAAATGTCTTCACCACTATTTCGGGTCAAGGTCTAACAGTAAAAAGCAGAGGCTGACAAGATTGGTATTGTCAGAGCAGAAATATTAGAGGAACAACGGGACAACCGCAGAAGAGACAAAACAATCGTTGCCAAGTTCATTTTCTGTCTCATTTACTATATGAATACACTGTGATGAAAGCTCACTCTGTTCAATAAATTAGGATATTTTATACGGACAATTAAATGGACTACATGTTATCTGCTAAAAATCAGACAACCTTGGAGAAGAATATACTGCCTTGGACAAGAGAAGTGGTGAGAGCAGAAATGTGCTTTCTTTACACAGACTCATTGTTGCAAGAGTCGCTCTTCTCAGTACATCAGTTGGCTTCATTAGTGTGTTCTTGATAGTAAATTGTGATTAAACTGCAGGGCTAGCTAATGGCTCAGCAGCAGGGTTATGGAGTACTATATTATGAAGGACACAGTGTTAACTCTATCAAAAGATAAAAGAGTAAAAATATTCTTTTATTATAAATTAACAATGAGATGTTAAACATTAGATCTGTCTAGAAAAGCAAATCAGGCAGATTGGGAGGCATATTAAATAGATGTAGCCCACTTTTGTGCAGCCCTGAAACACAGCAACTCAGTTCGCCTTCTTTGCCTGGTGGGAACTCTGGATAGCAAATGTAAATGGGGACAATGCTAAACTTGCTGTTGGACAGAAAGCTGGATTTTATTTGATGACGTTCAAGTCAGATAATATTATTTGTAAACTAGGTAATATTTTGTTTAATTTAAATTCCCTGTAAGAGGTACTGATTATAAGCTGTAGGTGTTCTCTCAGCATCCATTATAAATTCAAACAGGGATAAAAGAGTTATGTCTGACATTCTGCAAATACTCACACATGTGATTGAGCACGTAGGTATTCCTGCTCATATCACTGAAATACTCAACCACACTGGACTGGTAATCAGTAAGATTTTCACAACACAGATATAATGTTATGAAGTCTGATCTGGAAAAAGGAAGACTGTGAGTAAATACTCAATGATATTGGACTGATAATCAGTAAGGTTTTCAATAAACAAATATAGTGTTATGAAGTCTGACTTGGAAAAATGAAGATTGTGAGTAAATACTCAACGACACTGGACTGATAATCAGTAAGATTTTCACAACACAGATACAATGTTATGAAGTCTGACTTGGAAAAATGAAGATTGTGAGTAATTAACAACACTGGACTGATAATCAGCGAGATTTTCATGAAACAGATATAATGTTATGAAGTCTGACTTGGAAAAAGAAAGACTGTGAGTAAATACTCAGTGACACTGGACTGATAATCAGCAAGATTTTCAAGAAACAGAAATAATGTTATGAAGTCTGACCTGGAAAAAATGAAGATTGCAAGTACATCTTTATGAGAAATACGCTGAAGCAGAATAGAAACTCACCTGGAAAGCAGTTTTTGGTGTCTTTTTTTGTGGCAATGATTATTACCTATTGCTGCTAACTGCTACAGAAGATATAACAGTTAGGGAGTTATCAGGAGACTCGCTCTGAAAGATTGAGCAATACCTAAAAACAAGGATAAAGATGTTATGTATGTCTCGTTCCAGAGGGCTGATTTAAGAGAGCTAATCTACCTATGTGGTATTATCAAGAAAGCAGCCAATAGAATCTAGCTTGTATTTAACTTTGGGTAGGAAATTTCCTGTCACGGTATTTCTCACTCCATTATCTGACCATTTTATTGTAAGAAGAATTGTATGAACAAAAACAATCACATATTTTTTAAAAGTATGTTATTATAGCTTCACCCACGCAGATAATTAGACCTCACTTTATAGAGATAGACAATTTGGCTACTCCAAACAGATTGCGTTTTTCCCAAGGGAAAAGAAGTTTCTATAGATTTATATAATTATTTCTAAATTAACTCAGTCATTTTGAAGCCTATAGCATTAGAGATTTTCAGGATAAGGAGTGTTAACTGCAAGTTGTCTGTATACCTACAAGGGTACAAATAGTGTAGTGTGCTCAATATAAAATAAGAAATGCTGGGTTTTCCTAAAGAATGCTTGGCATTTCAGAAGGATCTATTGCCAGACCTACTCACAGCATGATTTCTTTGAGTGCTGGAAAGGTTCCAGCCTAAGAGAGTGATTTGCCATTGGAATGGGCTGCCCAGGGAGGTGGTGGAGTCACCATCCCTGGAGGCGTTCAGGAAAAGATTGGATGAGGCACTTAGTGCCATGGTCTAGTTGACTGGAAAGAGCTGGGTGCTAGGTTGGACTGGATGATCTTGGAGGTCTCTTCCAACCTGGCTGATTCTATTCTATTCTATTCTATTCTATTCTATTCTATTCTATTCTATTCTATTCTATTCTATTCTATTCTATTCCATTCTATTCTATTAAATTCTATCCTATCCTATTCTATTCTATTCTATTCTATTCTATTTTTAAATGGTATTGAAAAATGGCCCAAAAAAACCTTCCTGAACATCAAATTCATAGCTTTGAAGTATCCTCTTCATTTACCTTTTTCACATCAAGAAGTGCAGAGTATGAACCAGATGTACATGCAGTGATATTAGTGATGAATTACACAGTAAAAAGGCCCAGAATGTTTTTAATTCATGAGTAATTGGTGTAAATTCAGATCTTACCCAGGTGACTTCTTTTGATCATAGAATCATAGAATCAATCAGG